>JAQHUG010000309.1:1754945-1766859 GCA_028555095.1 Dicrostonyx torquatus
TCCCATGTTACAGTGGGATGACTATGACTCACAAAGATGGAGGAGCTTCCATGTCCCATGCTACAGTGGGATGACTATGGCTCACACAGATGGAGAGCTGTCATGTCCCGTCCTACAGTGGAATGACTATGGCTCACACAGATGGAGGAGCTGTCGTGTCCAGTCCTACAGTGGAATGACTATGGCTCACACAGATGGAGGAGCTGCTATGTCCCATGCTATAGTGGGATGACTATGGCTCACACAGATGGAGGAGCTTCCATGTCCCATGCTACAGTGGGATGACTATGGCTCACACAGATGGAGGAGCTGTTGTGTCCCGTCCTACAGTGGGATGACTATGGCTCACAAACTATTCTTTATGAAGAACTATAGGAAAGGAGCTCAAAAGCCCAAACATAAAGAAATTGTAAGAAAATAGAAATGCTAATTGCCATGACTTGTTTGGTTTTATTGTGTATATGAGATGAAATATTACAATTCCATAAAAATAAGTCATCAAACTTGTCCCAAAATTTACTAAGGAAAATCCTATAAACTTTATATATATGCATATATATATATATAAAGTATGTGCATATATACATAAGTACTTTTTTTTACTTACTTATTTTATGTGTATAGATGTTTTGCTTGCATGTATATCTGCATACCATGTGCATTTCTGGTGCCGGTAGAGGTCAGAAGAGGGTATAAGACCCTCTGGGATTGAAGTTACAGATAGTCGTTATCTATCACATGGGTACTGAGAATCTCACCTGGGTCCTCTGGGTGAGCAGCCAGTACCTTAACCACTATCTCAACTCTCTATCCTTACTTTAATAATATTTCTAACTCTATCAAGACTGTTAAACAGTACTAATATTAATACACTTGTATCCCAGAGTAGAATTTTGTAAATATAGAGAATGTATATTTATAAATTAACTTGTTTCACATGGATAGGCATGCTAATATCCATGCTCTGTGCATATCTTCTGTGAGAAAGCACTCCTAATGCAGTGCAGTCTTGTCAGTTTTTGACATTCAATCAGTTGATTACACAGTGTTATGACACAGAGTACACGCGGGGAGGGAGGATGAGGAAAGCAGGCTGAATAAACACATAAGAATGCTTCAGTACAGTTTCCCTTCCTGCTTACCCATGACTGAGCCAAAGGTAAACCCTTGGTGAGTGTAAGCTGTCTTCCTCTAATCCCTGCTCCCACTAACAGTGCGTTGTTCTATGCTTAGAAGGAACTAAGTCCTGTAAAGATGCCAATTGTCTGAGCTTCGCTTTGTTTGACTCTAAAGAATTTACATTATGACCATTTATTAAGAGCTCTCAAGTGGGTCATTTAGAGTTCAAGAGCAAAGGGAAACCTGGATTTGCATTTGAATTGTCCTTATATTCAAACAACTCATCAAGAGATGTCTCCATTGGAAGGGCAGGTGGGTGGGAAGAAGATTAGTAAATGTAAATTATACTCTCACAGAATGTATCAGATCATCCTGTACACAGTGATTTGTTTTTTTTTTTAAACTGGGTCTTTGACATTCTTTTCAAAAATGGAGGAACTGAGTAGTTGTCGTTGCCCAGGCGTTTGGAAAAAGACAAGGAAGTAACCATGCCAGTCTTCCTTTGTACTCTATTTCCTCAAAGGGAAAGGTCAGTTAATATGATCATTTTCAAGGGTGTGTGGTCATTTTCCAGGAAGTTTTAATAATTTTTGTCACTTTATACCACCACATTATCTGTATTGCTGATAAAACTACATCCTGTGTTTATTATTTAATACAAAGAAAAATGAGAAAATATAATAGTAAATATTCAGTAAATAGTTTCCTGTTGATTTTTTAATATTTCAAATATTGATAGTAAGAGTACTAGCTAATTATAATGTGTAAAAATTAAAGACAAATAATAGATACTTCATCATACTTGCTATCATATTGAATGATGAAATGCTAAGTTTAAATTTGATGATTAATAGAAACATTGAATTCAATGGAAAATGACAGAAAAATTTGCAAAATTGGACAATTTGATCTTATAAATTACATTTCCTTATATAATGAAATAGCAATAGTATGCATTATGTAATTCATATGCACTAAAAGATAGCACCTGGCACTGAAATTGTATTGGCAATTCATTAGAAAAGTAGTTGTCTTCATAATGTAGAGAGGTTAAAGTTGATGTCAGCCACTGGTTTCCTTCAACAGATTGTACAGGACTGGGCAAGCTCAGTCAGTAAAGTGCTTGTCTTGCAGCAAAGGGGACATGAGTTCAATCCCATGACTGAATGCTGAGAAGTTAGACACGATGGCATGCTTGTGACACTGGAGAGGCAGAGAGTGGATCGCTAAGGCTTGAGGTCAATGAGCTCCTGGCCAGTGAGAGACTGTCACACACAGAGAAACACACAAATGTGAAAATGAAGAACCAAGCTCGTGAGGAAATATACCAGTACTGTCCTCTGGCCTCCACATGTACCTACACACATGTGACCTTGTACTCGCATTTACACGTGTGAACTTATACACACACACCTACACACATGTGAACTTGTATGCACATGTGCCTATACACACATGGTCACACACATATCAAATGTGTAGAGTATGTATGTGCAGATGGTATATAGCGTAGGCCTAGATTTAGCCAGGATGACCCCCAAATGATTCTACTGATTCTGTTATGCCGGCTCACAAGTTAATAATTGCAATTGATCATCCTGTGACAACTGAGCTACTTTAAGTGGCCAAAATATTATGAAGACAACCACACACCAGTATCTTTTTAAAAATATGTATGTATTTATTTAGTTGTTTGTGTTTAGCCTACATGTATGTCTGTGCACCACGTGCATACCTGATGCACATGAAAGCAAGAAAAAGTAGCCGGGGTCCTGTAACTGGAGTTACAGATGCCTGAAGACAGCCAGATGGGTGCTAGCAATCGAACCCAGATCCTCTTAAGTCAGAGGCCTTCACCACTGAACCATCTCTTCAGCAACTTTTCTTACTCTTTTAAAATCTTAAACACAAATTAGCTGGATAATGCGATTAGTTGGATTCTAGCCTTCACATATTCAGACTTTCATGAAGCCCAATTCTTAAAGAAAAATATCAAATCTAAATGATTTGAAGGTTTAGCTCATGAGCAGAATAAGGCGACTTTTCATATTGCGGGACATATTTGTTGTCTGGTTATTCTAGATTTAAGGCACATGCCGGTGAAAGCAAGTGCCAAGAGTAGATAGTGGATTACAAGTCAATTCTTCTGTAAATGAGTGTGGACAACCCATCTAAGGAAGCAGAAGACAGCAGAGGGTACTGAGCATGAAGTATACCTAGTCATCTAATGTGGAACCACTTTCGCCTTGCTTAGTTCTTTAATCATGATCAGGTAAATAAGCATCGAAAGCTGTGTTGGTGAACCGCTGAGAATTACCCTCAAATCATTCATGAGCAGTGCACATACATGGCATTCTGGCTGCTTATATATTTCTGGCCATCTGTCACAGTGGCAAAGAGCCCAATTAAAAGATGCTAGATCCTAGCAAGTAGTTTTCAGATGGTTATGGGTTTCCAAGAGTATTCCAAATAATGAACAGCATTTGCCATTTAAGAATGGCTGTCATGCCAATAAAATGATTTAGTATTTTATTATACAACTCATGTCAAACTAAATAGGACAGAGGTCATGATCATTTTTCCCAGGAATTGAAGTAAATAATTGAAAATAACTTGAAGCATTATCTAATAGTTTTTGCTGGAATCATTGCCTCCTTTATATAGAAATTTCAGCATCACACTTTCAGTGGTAAGCTTAAAGTATTGAGCTAAATTGGATTTATATTAACCAGGCTAGAATGTATATAAGCTGAAGACTAGGTGCCAAGAAACCGATGGGAGAATGAGGTGCCCGGGTGAAATAGAGAGGCTAATGACAAGGAAATCAGGATTGCTTAGTTTTATTCATTTTTGCCTTTTATTTTGGTGACATCTAGCAAATCACTTAATAGCTCCAAGTCTCATTTGCTTTATGTTTAAATGAAGCGTTCAAACTAAAATTGCTAGTCTTTTATGATTCTATAACACATAGAAGGCTCTGCACTCCTCAATGCCCAGGCCAACGATGTTCTTTGTGTATTTTTTTAAATGACTCTATCTTGCCCAGTCAGCAAATGTGTTTCTACAGCACTTTGAATATAAACACATTACAGTACTCATTAAATTTGAGTGCAAATGTATGCATGCTTGAGATCTGTCTCTGCTAAACATATCCTGAGCTTCCCAAGAGCAGACACCAACATTTGGTGTATCTACTAACCATCATGGTGTTCAGTATGTGGATCTACCTACCCTAAACTATTTATTATACTTCATAGAAATAGACAGAGCCTCTGAAACAGTGAAACTATAGTAACTTTAGAGAAATAAGTAAACTGCACGTCACCACAGTGTGTTTTATTTTTTGTTTGTTTCATTTTGTTGTTTTCAAATTTTAATGGTTGTGGATAACCATGCCTTACCTAACACTTCAGGAATCTTTTTTATGATTTATATATTATTTATGCATCTATAATAGCTTATGAAGTGTCTGTTCCTGCTAACATTATTCCATAAATTAGATGACGTCCCATAAAGGAGTCACAGTTTTCATTTGTTCTAGAAGTTACAACTGAGCGTCCTCTTTTCGGAGTGTGTCTTGGTCATAGGGATGCTTAGTTAACTTCTCTGGAGACTTCAAAATCTGAGTGAGTTCTAGCTCTAGATAAAATTTAACTACCCACTTAGTTCCTGTCCCCAACTTTTTTGGCCACAGTGAGAGTCATGCATCTCTTTAGGAACGGAACTGAACGGGAGAGTTCTTATGCATCGCCTACGTATTCTATCACATCTATTGACCTTATCTTCTCGCATCGAGGCAATTATGGTTGAGAAACATTTTATCTTTTTTAATAAGGTTTCATTTTATTTATGTATATGTGTATGTGTGTGTTTTGTGTGTGTGCATTGTGCATGCGTGTGTGCACAGGAAGCCAAAAGATAGTGTTACACCCTTTGGAGCTGGAGATACGGCATTTTCAGGGGTTCCTTATGTAGTTGCTGGAAGCTGAACTTCGGTACTAATGATTGATCAGCAAGTGCTGTTAACTACTCTCTCCAGCCAATAGCTTCAAAACCAATTTTATTCTAGTATAGGAATTTTACATAATAACTGATAATATTTTATATTATTGGTAGGCATAAAAAGAAATAAAGCTGAAAATTCCTCAGTTTTCTCATTTAATAGCTGGCAAAATTGGATCTCATAGTAAGAAACAAGACTCTCATGTCTCCAGTTCTTCACAGATGAGAGTGAACTCGATGAGGATGCATCATCCAGAACATTCTATAACTAAAGGAAGTACTCTAAATTACGAGTCCAAATAAGGGCAGCACTGAGCGAACAAGGGGACAAATGCTAAGGATTTCCACGTGATTCACTCAAAGAATGAAATTAGCAAATGGATCTAAGCTTTCACTTCAAAATAAATATTTCATAAGACAGTCACTCAAACCTTTCTCTGCAGTTTGTGTTGTGAAGGTTGGTTGATCAAACATGGTGAGTATTCAGTGAGATGGGCTCTTTCATGTGAAATGGTAATTATACTGTAGTTATGCTGCTTTCTTCCGAGATCTTCTGTTCACTTAGCGCCACACTCGCTATGCTTTAATTTATTCTTTCTTTATACATTAAAATGGCAAGAAAGAGAATTCTGAGCAGCTAAATTATGAGCTTCAAATTGCACAGCATCTTTTAAGTCTCATTTTCTTAAAATGTCTATTACCTACAAACATATAGTTAGGGATTGTTTTTCAGAAAAGATCGGAAAATGTACTACAAACTTAAGGTTGACGTGACATCTGAAACCAAGTGTGGGAAAACTGACCTACAGATTAAACTTGAACCTAAACTTCTGCTGAAATGTTTGGGAGTCTCTGCAAAGGAAATACGGCAACTACAAGTTAGCTGCGGGGCTGGAGAACTGGCTTGGTAGTTCAGAGCTCTGGCTGCTCTTCCAGAGGACCCAGCTGAGTCTCCAGCTCCCTGTGACTTCACCTCCAGGAGACCCTACACGCTTGTCTGGAGCCCATGGGCAATTTTACACACAAGTGCACAACCTCCACACCTCCTACATATGCATATAACTCAAAATAAAATGTAGGAAATTACAGGGAAGCAGATACAATTTAATCTAAGCAACTTTAACTAAAAATTTTTACTTATAAATTTGAAGATTAAAACAATAATAATTAAAAGACAGGAATGTCAAGTACCTTTCCAGAGACTGTTCTGGAAGGAAGGCACGCAGCCTGTTTATCCATCCAGCTGGCTAATGGCACAACACTGCAGAACTATTACTTAAGAAAAGAATATACCTAATTGCCTGTGCCATATTATTTTCCAGAAAGCAGGATGTGGGCAAATAGAAAACTGATGAAGGTATTTCCTAAAATAGTAGCCAGTTAAATCTATGAACTGAACTTGATATGGCTGACAAACAATGGCGGTAGTCTGACTAATTCAGCCCAGAAGCTTCTTTGATTCTTCTAGCACAAATCATATTGGGAATATTAAGTCCTGCACACAGGTGTTGTTTAAAGTCAGCATATTCACACCTAGAACCGACCTTTATTTGAATATTAATATTTTTATTTTGTAAATATGAGTAGAGTGGCAGTGGGGTTATTTCTTTTAATAAGATCTTATGAGAGCATCTTCTATATAATGCACTTGGAAATATCTTACGGTGAAAATCAATTGTGGAGCTCAATCATGTGCTTATTTAAGCAGGTCCAGGGTGTTATCCAGCTTGGAGAGTGATGGTTAGGATTTGACTAAAAGTTGCTTTCTACAAAGCCCTTACTCAACCTTGCCAGTTAGTTTTTTACTGTATTTTCAAAAGACATTTAATCAACATGAGTCCTATTAGGTTTCTTTCCTCTCATCAGACTGTAATTTTGCAGAAGCTGGATATTTGATAGTCATTTATCTGTTCTGGATCTTTATTGATAGAGTAATATTTTTGCCAAAAGCAAGTGGACATCAAATAGCCAACAAGCATATGTTGTTTGGGTAGAAGATTTAGTGAATTCTAAAACCAAATATACAGTTTTTTTCTGAAATTCACTCCTACTAGGGAATTCAAAGACAGTCAGGAGTGGGAGATCCCACCTGCCAGGAAATAAAAATGTCGAAGAGAAGTGAGGCCAGAAGGAGGACAAGCATGAAAAGACATTCCCAGATTGCACGAGTACACACAGGCACAGAGTTGGCCATTGTCTTTCCACTCTACAGTTCAGAGAATGACCCTAGAGCCACCCTAGTCCTTAAAGGGATTCCCTAGTGCCACATGATCATCCTGAGCTCTAAGTGTTAATTTGGAGCCATTAAAATTATTATTATTGTTATTATCATTAATTACTTTTTGCTGATACTTTGAGTACATCTGATCTAAGTTTGTTGTGTGAATGAGTCTCGGATTCTCCCTCACACCTCTACATCTGCCTTCTAGCCCTTCTGTAACTTTGTCCTTTAAAGGTAGGTGGGACTCTTTAGTGTTGTTTCAATCACAGGAAGCTTCCCCTTTCCTTCTCTCTAGAATACAGTGTGTATTTTAACAACCTCCCCAGTTCAGGGCAGTGGTTCTCCCAGAGGACCGAAGGCTTTCAAGCAAACAAAAAACGGGGTAAAGTTTGGGAGTATAAACTCTATGTTATCTTCGTATTGAGGAGGCATATGAAAGGGATTGTTTACCTAGCTAATGTTTTGTTGACTGGGGTTGGTTTTCCTGTTGACCTGCCTTGGCAAACCCATCCAGGAGTGGAAGAGGGAATCGACACACTGGAAATAATTGTCATTCCGCTTTTTCTGTAACACTGGAAAAAGCAAAGCATTTATAATTTAACTATAATCATTTCAGACAAAGAGGAAAAAAAATCAAGAAGATAATGACCTTGGAGAAATGAGCCAACTTCAAGACCTCAATGTATGGGAGAGGTATCACAGAGAAGCATAATTTCTGTGCTCATTTCTGCCACTAGACACATGCTTTATAAAGAGTATCCTCAAAGGAATTCAAATGTGCGTTTTCTCGTCTAGATTTTACATTAACTTGGGGCATACTTTCTCTTTCTTTGCTAGGATTTTCCACACGTTGGGGGAAAAGCTAAAATTTTCTCATCGGGAATGCTGCAGCTGGATCCATTTTCCCACAATTTTCTCCTGACATTTGTAACCGGATCACACCAAACCAGATTACACTGCACCACACATCCAAGAGGCAGGGTGAACAGTGACAGTGTGGGCTGGCCTGTGTCATTTATGACTTCCTTTGCCTTAGTTTTCAGTTGGACTTTTCCCACTCCCCCACGTTGGCAAATAGATCAATCGGAGGTGTCTGCTTTCCTTCGCACAAGCAGATGTAAGCGTCTATTTATGGGCTTCCTCTTAATGCATTCCATGTTAGGGAAGGCCCAAAGTACAGCATTTCTTTAAAAATTCACATCTCTTGAGAAAGAAGGAGGCGGTGAAGGGGGAGGGAGTGTTAACCTGGCAGATCTTGTTTAAAATATTTAGCAAGAGGAGCCCCCCTAAGGAGCCGTCCATTTAACTCCCCCATTTTGCTGTGAGAAGCCAGTGTTTTCTCTGGCTCTGAATTTGTGTGATTCTTAAATGTTCTCACAGGTTGAAAGAAAAAAAGAATTAAGGGCTTGAATGTATATTGACTAGCCATGACTGGATTGTCTCTGCTAATTGCAAAGAAAATGGGAGGTTATTTTGCTTGAGTTGAAGACTCTGCCTTTTTCCTTTAGAAATTTTAATGCCTGGGTAGGTTTTATCACTATTCTTTTAAGAATATCAGAAAAGGAGCCTTAGATTTATGCCACAGTTTTCTTCCCTCTCTGTCTTGTCTGCATTTGCCTGATTTTTGGAGTGCTGTTCACAATAGCAGGAAAGCGGTTACGTCTTTGAAAAGCACAAAATAAATCCCATTCACCCGAGTGAGTAATTGCTCAAGGTCATCCATTCGTTGTCTTGATCTTGATTGGTTGAATTAGGAGCTAATAATGGTGTTGAAATGTGAATGAATTATTAGCAATGGGGCATATTTGGGGGAGTGTCAGGAAATATTCCAGGGCAATTAAGGTTACCCAATAGCAAGGCCGTGTTCCCAGCAGCTGCCTCATAATCACTATGTTTAAAGAACGCGAGGCTTACACTAAGATTATAGCTTTTATATTGTCTGCCTTCAGAAGTCATATTTGGAATTTATTCAGTTTATTCTCTTGCCCTTTCTCTTTTGTTCTGATTCTGTCACATACACATTGATTTAAACATACTTTTTATGAATTAAAATAGGCGTCAGCATGTAGTAGACACCATAGATACATGGTCACAGAAATATTTAACATGACCACTGATAAATCATTTGCCAGATCATTATGTATTTGTTTCTCATTGCTTAATTTATGCAATTCAAATGCTATTAAATCATAAATAGTTACAATCTGGTGCTTGTGAAGTCGTGTTCCAATTGCTCATACTTAGCAGCATGACGGGAAGCATGCAGGAAAGGCTGTGTTACATGCACACCGGAAGCCCTTATTCTTTTGCACTCATCACACATTTAATTTTCCCTTCAACGCTGGCCTGTCAGAGCTGGCATTGCTTTTTTGAGCATTTAGATTTCTTTTTTAAATGAATGCACGACAAACCCTCCCTTGCCCCACTGTAAGCATTTCTGATTTGCAGACAGAAGCCTAGGAAACAGCAGCACCGAATGTATTAGCCATGTCTCTCTGAGCACAAGGAACATGGCGAGTGTAGGAGAGTGTAGTGTGGGGCCACACTCTCGTCTGTTGATGCAGGTGGCAGGAGAAGGCCACAGGAGCTCTCCCAATAACTCACAGGTAAAGGCAAAGACTGCCTTTCTTAATTCAAAGATGGTTTGTGGAGCACAATGAGGACAGTGGCCAGGAGGAGACTGCTCTTGCTCCAGAGCAAATGGAGAGAGTTCAGAGAGGTAGAAAAAGAATAATGAAGAGCCTTGAAGATTTCTCACTTTGTGTACTTTACAGGAACCTATAGATTATCATGCTAATAACAGAAAGACTATCTACATTCTTGGATTTTTGGTGGGTAGGTAGGGTTGCAAGCCTGTGTCTATGTGTTCGTGGATGTTCCTCTATGTGTGGATGCCAGAGGTTAATGTTGGGTGTCTTTTGCAATTGCTTTCCACCTTTTTAAAAAAATACTATAACAATATTAATAGTAAGCTATTACTTACAGGACCTCTCATTCAATCTGGAGTTCACTCATTTAACAAGACTGGCTAGCCATTGAGCCCCAAGGATTCTCCTGTCTCCACACAATCCCTCAGTGATGAAACTACAGGCATGCGTTGCAATGCTCAGCGTTTTATTAGGGAAGCTTGGGATCAGAATTCAGGTGCGAGGGTTTACTTGGTAAGTACTCTGCTGACTGAAGCCATGTCTGCAGTCCCAAGTCTTGGATATCCATTCTGTCTTTAATTTTTCATTCTAATATGCTGAATCCTTATACCACCCCTGGGGTTGACCTGATTAGAGAATCGAAGAAATGAAGACAAGGGCATAAAGCAGAGCTGTGATGGGGTAGAATGGGCTCCCTGGTGGAGAAAGTACAAGCACTGGGAAGCTATGCCCATTTGTTATATATAGCTGAACAAGAAGAAGGAGCTATTACTTACAGCTGCTCAAGGAACAAAGGTTGCATACAGCTAAATCAAGGAAACAGGTTAAGCTAACCTTGGTAGAAGCAATCTCTGCAGGGAACCAGGCTTCAGGCCGCAACCTAGAAGAGAAAGCATCTAAGGTGGACACTTTCTTCCCACACAATCAACGTTTAGCCTGAGATCAGGAGGGAAGCTTTGTCATTTTCCTGAGCCCAGCCTGAAACCTTAAGTAAATGGTTACTGGTTCTTGAATTGAAATACTTCTGGAGTTTTAGAACATCGTGGCCACTATCGTTGGCAGACTCATCACAAATAACTCTCGGATAGGCATGTGAACTTCTTAGTCAGATCTCACATTTTTCCCTTAGAAGTCAACAAGCAGGGCTTGCACTCTTCCTCTGCACAGGCACTGGGAGAAATGCCTGCAGGTGCACCAGTGTGATCTAAAGTAGAGCACGCTCAGAGGGAACACGGAAGGAAGCAACAGAGGACCACTGATGGCAGTAGCTAATCCAGCCGAGAGAGAGCTCATCCAGACAAAGCGAGCGGGTACACTGAAGAGAGCATAGGAAACACATGCTAGTCCCAAATAAGAGCGTATGAATGGATGGCCATGGGAAAGGATTATCTGTTTAAAGATGAGGAAGCGATCCTGTAGCTGCGACAGAGATTTATGATGATAATTAAGAAGAAATAACCCTGAGTGGCTGGGCTAGTTAAGTCAGGCCTCCATTATTGCACAGCCAGGTAAAGACATTCAATCAAGTGTTGTTTGGGACTTAGTATGGAAAGAGTCAAGTGCAATTATTATTTTTTTTTTAGTTGACTTTTGAACAGGGAACTGAATATCCGATGTGTGGTTAGGAGGTAATTTTAGAAACATTGTGAAAGATGGGATTAAAGGGAAAGATTGGTGATAGAGAAATCAACAGCAACGTTATTGCAATAGTTTATGGAGTGAATGAGGACAGAGCCCTGGCAACTAGTTGCTTTCCTGAGTGCTGCTTTGTTTGCTCTCGGCACCTTTCCACACAGAGAGCCCTCTGTCCCTGACTGGCTGACTGCTCTCTCTCCCTCTTTCTCTACCTAGCTGTCTATCCCTCTCCTCTCCTCTCCTCTCCTCTCCTCTCCTTTCCTTTCCTCTCCGCTCCTCTCCTCCCCTC
>JAQHUG010000309.1:1773591-1809576 GCA_028555095.1 Dicrostonyx torquatus
GCATCTGATCCCCAGCTCTTCCAAAAAGGAAAAATGTAACAGTAAAAGTAAAAGCAGAACTACCCCCAATTATTAAAGCTGGAAAGGAATTGGCAGAACTACACAAAGCTCCCCAGTCTTTACCTGGTAGAGCAGTGTTAGGAGGGAGTCAATGAGGGAACGTGAGTTTCTTTTACTACACTGAAATTTGATAGAGCAATGTCTATTTTCCTTGTGACTACAGAGCCTGGTGTGTGGAACATTGCTCAGGAAATACTTAATAATTTAATATTTTACTTTTCTTTCATATAGGCTTTTCCAAAGGGTAAATATTATTTTTCTCGTCAGAAAATGTTTAACAAAATAGAAAAAATACCATATGGCATATTGTAGGACCTCCATAAATATTTGTTGAATGACTGAACTCAAGCAAAGAACATAAAATCAGTCATGCAAACTGTGAAGTTCAAGTCACTGGTTTTCAGCAGCGTGCAAACCACACTTTTTCATTAGGGTGAAATTGAAATCCTAGTGGAACTATACACAGGGAGTCTGTCCTTCCTAGGGAGCCTGTTCTTCCCAGGATTTGCATCCTTGTGCTGCTCCCAAAGAGTCTGGTAACTTTAGCATGTCAGCCCACCTGACTACCTCTGCTCCACCTTACATGGATCCTTAGTGCTGTAAAAAGATCTCCTCTCTTCCAGAAAACCTAAGGAGGCAGCAATACTTTCAGTCTCCAAAGCTAACCTTGCCTATGACCTGAAGCTGATGTAGGAGGTCCTTCTGTATTTCTGTTGCTTTCATTGATTAAATAAAGAGACTGCCTTGGCCTTTTGATAGGGCAGCCTTTAGGTGGGGGGAGTAGACAGAACAGAATTCTGGGATAGAGAAGGCAGAGTCAGGGAGAGCTGCCCGCCATGAAGCTGCCAGGTCAGACACGCTGAATCTTTCCTGGTAAGCCACGACTCATGGTGACACATAGATTATTAGAAATGGGTTAAATGAATATGTGAGAGTTAGCCAATAAGAGGCTAGAGCTAATGGGCCAGACAGTATTTCAATGAATACAGTTTCTGCATAATTATTTCGAGTATAAGCTAGCCAGGTGGGACAAAACAAGGGGCCCACGCTCATTACTACATGAGGCTACCATCTCTATGCTACGGTAGGGCTCAACTGGAGCGTCTTTTTGTATCTGTGACATGATTCTTCATGGCTGCTGTTCCACAGCTCACATTGTACATGATTCATGTCTTCCACAAACACAACCTCCCTGCACCCGATTAATGGATGGAGCCACTGGTCATTAACTAGCTTCCCTTCCCTTCCAGTGCTAAGTAAAGTATATGGATACCATGTAATACCTGTCAGGTGACTGGCAAAGTGCAGTGGATGGCAGTTCAGAAGTCATCTAAAAGCCACCAAGAAGATATGCCCCCACCTCTCCCTTGGAGACTGCTTTGGATCCCTTATCCAAAGTTTCTGATTCACAATGGCAAAAGGTAAGTTTACTGCAGGTGCTTGGGAGTGTCTGAAAAGACACTCCGAATTTAGCCTTGCAATCCCTTACTGTGGGACTCCTGGTGTAGTCCTAGCCACTGCTTGAGGTAGTTTCCTTTCCAAGGTCTCACAAGGCTGGCTAAAATCAGACTTCCGATCCCACTGCTTCCTTAGATCATATACTTTGGTGTCTTGCTCTGCCACTTAAAAGTTACCCACAACCTCTCATTTTCAGAAGCAACGTCTTTCCTTCATGACGTCTTCCTTCTTTCTGAATTTGCTATGATAACTGGCCTCAGGGAGCTGGACTTCGGCTTCACTGCCGTTTGTTTTTTCTGGTAACACCCATCCTTTCAGGCAGATTTGGCCACACTGGTCAATAGTCCGGTCTTGACATAACCTGGACCATCACAGGTGCACCGCTGTCTCAAGACAAAGCAGCATCTTTTTACCTTCATGTGCAGTTTCCTCTTGGTTTGCAACGTCAGCATCACCTCCTCACAACAGTCACTGCAGGCCACCAAGCCACAGGTAGCTGCCATCTCAGCCCATCCTGTCACCCTGTTGAGTTTCTGTCTAAGCTCTTGGCATTTGTGCCTTAGCAACATACATGTTTGTCAGCTTCATATCCTCAGACATAAGCAGCAGGGGCGTGCTCTTGACAGGAGCTCGGAAAGACTGAGCGGTGCCTCGGGAAAAAAGGGCTGAGGGTGGCTCAAAATTAAACCTTTAATCTCTGGCTTTCTCCTTTGTTTATCACATGCATTTATGAGATTACTCAGCCACGTAGGAGGACATGTCAGGCACAATGAGGGTCTTAGCCCAAGCCAAAGTGTCTCTTCTTAAGCTAACATTTTATATCACTTTATGAATATCTTATACAACAATTCATGAGTAAAGGCTCTTTAAAATAATATGGGAAAACAAAAAGCGTGTGTTTAGGTTTTCAAATAATTTAACATTGTATTTCACTAGGAAGTCTTCTCCTTAACTCTTTCATTCCAAATATTTTATAAATCAGAGACTATGCAACTGTCTGAAGGAAGATCTCAAAAGCACCCTGTTGTGTTGTCACCCCTTTTAATTCCTGTGGACAGAATCTCACATTTTCCATGAATTTTAGCAAAGCGTATCATTCAAGTACTAACTTATTACTTAATGAATTATCAAAATTTGGTACATTTTAAAAATATGTAGTAGAGAATAAATGTGATTAATGAAATATAGATGTTTATAAATATTTAAAATGTGACTCATGTGTGCATATTTAGATTATTAAAGACTGTTGTTTTTCAGAAAAACAAATTTCCTCCAATTTGTAAATCTTATGCTTCTACAGGAATCTTCTGTTTTGAAATATTATAGAAATAATATTCTTTTTAAATCTCCAATTTATTTTACTGTAAATCATACAACCTACGGGCATTAACAAAGAAGCTCTTGGGGAGTCAGGAGAAGAAGATCTATAGAAATGAATGAATTCATTTGATTCTGATGCAAGCAATGAAAGGTTCAGACTATGCCTGATTGTTTTGATCAGGAAGTCTGACCTGGGAGAAAGATATAGTCAGAAAGCGACCATTCTGTACTAAAGCCAAACGGAAGGCTGGGTACTTAGGAAAAGATGGGTGTGGTTCAGGAATATTTTACAAAATCAAAGTCATGAAACTTTTAAAACAACACACTGAGCTTTCTTCAGTCTAGCTGGTGGGCTCCTAAGTCAACATTTATCCACACAGCTGCTATAAAAAGCAACACTCCCTGCCAATTAACCGGGCTTTCTTTATGCCACTCACACAAACTTCTTAGTTACTCTTGTTATTTTAGAAAAGTACATGTTAGGCTGAAAAGGGAACCCATGTGGCTTCTGGTTTGGACGTTTCCCCCTCAAACGAAACATGAAAGGTTTTAATGAGAAATAGATCAAATGACAACCAAACCAAATTTGTTGAAATTTGTGTTAATAACCTAGTCATTCTCTTTCTTCTTACCACACTTACAGAACACTCTTGATTCAGCTCCCAGCATTTAGGTTACAGCTAGAAATTAAAAACATCGACTAGAAGTTTCTAGAACACAACAGAGTTCTAACGTTGGAGTCTTTGGATTAAAATCTGCCTTCCATCCATGCAGTTAAAATACCAATTTATGTGACAGATATGTGAAGTACTGAGTATCCCACACATGGAAAGCTATTCTAGGCACTAAGACACAGGCTGGGAATTCTTATTTCTGCCACAGACAGGTTATGCATGTTATGTGAAACCCTCTTGCCATAGGCATAGAAGGAGGCTTATCACCGGAGCTTTGTCTAGAATTTAGTAGCAACCATCTGTGTGAGTCAAAGGAACTCCCATCCTCTACCCTGCTCTAGGATCTGGAGGAGGGTTCTTGCTGTCATTAGGTCAACTCTGAGCTCTTGCTGACTTTCACTTTCCATGTCTACAGAGCAGGTTGAGGGGCCATCATGATATCTACTTTCGAGGTTACTATGAGGAAGAAATTAATACATATATGATCCCTGGCATACACCATACATCAAGCTCAGGAAAGGCTCCTTGTTATCATTGCTTGGGTCTTGGCAATAATTAGTGTCTTGCTTTGTTTTTTATTGATATAATAAACCCGCATGACCAAAAACAACTTAGTAGGGAAATGTCTTATTTCACTTTACAGCTTAGAGTTCATCATCAGGAGAATCCAAGGAAGGAGATCAAGGTACGAATCTGGAAGCAAAACCTGAAGCAGAGACCAGACCATGGAGAAGCACTACTCACTTACTGGTCTTCTTTCCAGCACTTTCTCAGTCTGCTTTCTTATATACCTCATGAACATCTGCCCAGTGATGGCGTCTCCTACATTGGCCTGAGCCCGTCTACATCAGCTGTCAATCAATCAAGATCTTGCCCCAACAGGCCTGCCTACAGGCCAATCTGGTAGGCTCATTTTCTCAGTCGAGATTGCCTCTTCTCAGATGAACCCAACTTGTATCAAATTGACAAAAAAAATGAATAAATAAAAATAAAAAATCAACCAGCACAATTAGATAGTACCTTATTCCTGTACGTGTGCCTAGAAAAGTTACTGGGTTTGTTTCTATTGTGGTTTTGTTGAGAAGGAGAGAAAATTGAATGAGGGAATCTGTCTTTCAAACATCCCTGAGAGATTTTCATCAGAGAGGAGGTTCAGGTGTCTCCTGGCATTTATGCATTTACTTTAAACAAATGAAACCAAAGTACTTTGTCAGAATTGGATCTTCTCAAGAGACAGAAACTGTGAGTGTAGAACTTCAGTGATGCCCCTCTATTCTACAGGCCTGACCTGCAGGTACTGCTTCCGGGAGGGGATACTGCTTCCGGGAACGTCTTTCTCAAGGTGCAGAACCCCTTTACCAGTCATTAGAGGAGGAAATTCCGTCAACAACAGAGTGATTGACAACGGTTGTTACTATACTTTGGAAAGGAATCTCAGTAGCAACCAGGAGAATTGTTTAGTGAGTCTTTCCTTGACACGACAAGTCATTATTCTGTTATGGTTATGACCCAAAGTAAACAAGTGCCACATGGACCTAGCAGAAGTGACACCACCAATAATTAAAGGCGGCCACAATGTCTCTACTTAGCTATGGCATTGTGACTATAAATTATTTCAGGATTAAAAGGAAGTATGATTTTCTCTGGTGCCACCCTATCATTTAACGGTTAAAGAAACTAAGATCCAGTTAGATGAATTTGCTTACATGGCTGCTTGTCAAGCTGGCAGTAGTGGGGAACACAATCAACATCCTCAATCCTTAATGGCAACACCCTTGCCATGGCCATTTGGCCTTTCAGGGTACAGAAAAGAGCATGTCCTTGGTATATGTTATTGCTATTTACTTTTTCTTTATTTTCTCTAGAAATATAGCTACCAGGAGGTACAGAAAAAGCCCAGGTAATATAATCTCCATATACTTTCTGTTCTTGTTTCATGTGCATTCTGAGGTCTGGAAGAATACCCATTCACTACTCTCCTCCCTTTCTCTTGACTCATTTCTATAATCATATCACTCGTGAATATGAATGAGTTAACACTCTTCCTTCTTGGGAGTATAGGACACCTTTGGGGGCATTATTTCTTAGCTAGTATAAATTGAATGCATTCACTTCAAATAAACACACTCACAGATCTCACAGATAAGCCACAATAAGAAGGGAACCTCTTTGTCTCTCTCTCTCTCTCTTACACACACACACACACACACACACACACACACACACACACACGTCTCATTGTTATATTTGTCATTAAATCAGTTAAATATCCCACATTAATTAACTTGGTTTTCTTCCCCAAGTTGACATTTTGTCACTGAGTGACTTGCATGTCACACATAAAGGAAGAGCTAAATGGACAAAGAGGGTTCTTTCTTATCTGTGCCAGCTCTAACCCTGAAGCGAATCAGTTCTCTTCTTGAATTTGAGGAGCTTAGCATCATGTGTGGCTCCACAGGCAATGGCAGTTATATTGCATGATGATTTGTAATGATTATGCTACTGCCATAAACTATGATTCAGCTAGAGCTGTAAACTACAATTCCCTCCAATGTCACTAGAAAGTGGGATGCCAAAAAGGTTACTTTCAGAGCAGCTCTAGGGTGTTCTTTTAGGTGGTAAATGCAGACATATGCAGATATGCATATAGGTTCCTGGGCTCTTTTGCCTAAGCCTGTATCCTAATATGAGTGAATGAATGGTTTTCCTTCTTTGGACTTTATAACCCATTTTCTTTGGGCATGTCTCAATCAGACATGTATAAATACAATCTTTCCAACATGTTTTTATTTCATGGTTGTATGCAGACACTGATCACACCAGTAAAAATAATTTCCTCTTCTGCCTTGAATAGTTCATCAAGTCAACTGGGAATTGCAGTCTCCAGGACAGGGATTTACTCTGCCTATACAGAGAACCTACTCTGCAATGCTTCTGCATGATGACAGCTACTCTCTTCATGCCACTGGTGGAGTGGAGACCTTAGTGTCCATTATTAAATCACTGTCACTTGTTCAGCATATGGCACACATTCCTCCTTCTCTTCATTCTAATTTTGACTTGATTAGATTTGTTTCTTTTTATTTATGCTGTTTCAATCACAGCTTTGTCTTTTGTCAGTGTTTATCTCCTTTTGTTGCTCTCCTGGTGAGATACTTCAACTCCGGCGTTCTTTTAGGAAGACCAACCATTGGATGGTGCACTGTCCAACCATGACAACATTCAATTTGCTTAAACATCTCTATCTTTCATAAAAATAACACCCCAAAAGATGAAAACTTTGAAATTATTTTGTTAGGTCTTTACACTCCTTACACCGTGGTATCTCAACTATAAGAGTTTGAAATCTATCATTAAATAATGTTGTCAGAGACTTTTTCCCATAAAGATAGAATAAGATTGATGAAGAGATCATGAGCTCAATGGACGAAGGATCAACATGAGTTGCTACCTTCATTCTCCCTCTTCATCATAATGTCTGGATTCACCATTACTTGTTTAGGATTTTTTCCCAAGTATTTTTTCCAGATATTTTTCAAGTATTTAGATGATAAGTTTTCAGAATTCTTACATATTTCAAAATAAGTTACATCTTAGCTGACTAGAAAATTCTTAATCTGTGTGTAGTGAGAGAATATAAAATAAAATTTAGTAAAAGCTATGTATCTTAGTAACTGTTCTAATGCTGTGAAGAAACACCATGACCAAAGCAATTCTTAGAAAAGAAAGTATTTGTCGGTTTGCTTAAAGTTTTAGAGGCTTAGTCTATTATCATTATGGTGGGGAGCGTGACAGCATACAGGAAGGCATGCATGGTCCTGGCACAGTAGCGGAGAGATGCATGCTGACCTGTACTCAGCAGACAGAGTGAAACTGGGCCTGGCATGGGGTTCAAAACCTCAAAGCCTGCTTCTAGTAGCACAGTTCCTCCAACAAGGCCGTATCTCCTAATCATTCACATCTTTTCAAAGAGTTTTACTCCCTGGGGCTGAGGCATTTAAATATATGAGCCTATGGGGTCATTCCTATTCAAACCACCACACTGTGTAAGAATGATACAAATACGTACCCTTCTCTTTATAAGCAACATATTCAGTATCCAAAAATACATACATATTGTTAAATCCTTTCATTTCAGGAATTTTCAGGGTTTACTATATGTATCCCTTTATTCATCAACCTACTTTAGAGGTCTGGAACCCCTTCATTCTAAAGACTTGTCCCACTTTCCTGTCAGGAGAATTTATTAAAATGACTTATTCTATTATTTCCCTTATTTTTGTTGTTTTTCTCCTGGAAACCGTTATTTCTGCTATACCTCTGGAATGAGGCCCCTGCCCCTGTATCATCTAGTGCATGACTGCCATCTCAATGTATATCTGCATTGCTATATAGAGTTCTGCTTATGCTTGGTCTCTTAGTTCACTTCTAGTGATTTCTAGTGGTCATCCTTTTTGTCAATTTAGCTAATATTTTGCTTACTATGCAACAGTCCCAATCTCTATATTATTTTCATATCAGATTTCATCTATCCCCATAGATGTTTTAATGCACTGCAAATATGCTTTGATTATTCTGCAGGTCCTCTTATCTCTGATTGGGAGAACAAATAGATCAGTGACATTTTCCCCTTACTCTCTCATGGTACTCATGTATAGACATTGGAATGATCCAAGCGATTAAGTTTTAATTATTAAAAAAAGAACAATGTCAGTTCTTATTAAGGTAGAGGATGGGCTTTTCCTTTTAAAGCTACCTGGAGGAGTCCTCTTTATCTAATTTTCTTAGCTTATCACCAATCACAATAGATAGAAAGGAGCTAGTCATCTCTATGCTCACTTTCCAGGGACCAAGAACCTTGTATACTTACTATGATGATGACCTTCTTCTGGTCTCCAAAGATATGCAACTCTGTCAATGATAAGAAATATAATAAAGGAAATATATAATTGGTCTGAACTAAAAAAATGCCAATCTTCTTGCTATGGGGTTCACAAATCTCCCAAATCTGAAGTCATCCTCAACCTACTTCTTCAATATTCTTTACCCAAGTAAAAATCTTTTCTCCAAGAGTTTAATTTGACATAGTACTTCCTGTTGAGAATCTGAGTGATACCAGGACACACTTAGTTCATTCTTTCAGTTCTACCAGCTCTTGAGACAACAGAGTCAAACTGTATAAAAGAGAAGTCAGTGGAAAAAAAAATAAAAGAACAGTTACCTTTACTGCCACAATTTGTTTGTAACATTTGCTTTCTATACTTTCTATAACAATGAGATATTAAAGACTATGTTGACTGTCTCAATAAACATTTTTCTACCCATCAGACACCAGAAAACTATGCCACTGACTTTGCCATGACACCATCTGGTAAGACAGGGATGGCACATGTCTCACTCTGCCTTTCTTTCTCTTCAGAAGTGCAAGATGATAGAAGAATACCAAGAAGTTGGGAATCAAGAAGTTGTGTTCCTTCAAGGAGGCTCTAATTATATTTAAATATTGAGAACACATTTAAAATTAAGTCCAGAAAAAAATAATAATAGGATTCAACAGTTTAATAATTTCCAAAGAGCTCTTCATTTGTTTTAGTAGGGAAGGTTTATCTAATGCTTCACTCAAATCAACACAAAGATTGACATTCAGTTTCACACAATGTGGCCAGGCAGTGGTGGCGCTCGCCTTTAATCCCAGCACTCGGGAGGCAGAGGTGAGTGGAACTCTGTGAGTTTGAGGCCAACATGGACTACAAGAGCTAGTTCCAGGACAGCTTCCAATGCTACAGATAAACCCTGTCTCGATAAAAACCAAAAACCAAAAAAAGAAAAAAACTTCACACAATGTGTAGTAGTACATTTTCCCTGAGATTTTTTTTTGACTGCAAAATGGATTGTTCAATTTTATTTGGGTTTTACACATTCTTTCAAAGTATAAGATCATTTTATGGGATATATTTAAACATTATTTTGTGAGTCTGATGATTGAATTTAGATATCTATTACTGCTGAGATAGTGTTATATCTCTAAACCATATTCCAAGTCTAATTTTTAATTTATATTTTGAGACAAAGGCTTACTCAATTGCTCAGGCTGGAGTTGAACACACAAAGATTTCAGCTTGAAAGCCCCTGCCTCAACCTCCTGAGGATCTGAAAATATAGACCTGCATCTAGAATTCTATTCCTAGTCTTCATCTATCACAATTGATTAATAAATATTGGACTTTAAATTAAAAAATTTAAATTAATAGTATCCCACTGCAATTAATACGTACAGAATTGCTATAATCAAATTTATGGTAGCTAGTTTCCTGAAATTAGGCATTCTTAAACTCTATCATAGTTTCCTATTACCACACAATCTCTCAAGGCAATCTTACTTAGAATGTTGCATGACTTTATTTCCCCTTCTGATCTGTTCATAATTCTCAGTCCTGAATTAACCAATGACTTGGCAAGTCAAAAGTCATATGGATTTAAAACAAGACCTTTTGTGTCATGGGAAGTGGTGGTGGAAAGTAATTTAAAGACAGAGATTCCAAACAAATCATCCAAGTCATTGGCTGCTAAGTGAACAAGACTACAAAGTGTTCTCGCTCAT
Organism: Dicrostonyx torquatus; assembly: GCA_028555095.1. NCBI lineage: Eukaryota > Metazoa > Chordata > Mammalia > Rodentia > Cricetidae > Dicrostonyx > Dicrostonyx torquatus. The sequence goes on from JAQHUG010000309.1 coordinate 1,783,705, forward strand.
GGTTGGACTGCGAGGATGAAGAAAACACTTACTTGGTGTGGATCACATGTCTAAAGAGGCAAATTCATAAAGCCTTTACTACCAGCACAGGACTACTCACATCTAAACAGATGGAAAATACTTGAAAGATATGCCATGCCTGGGCTTGGGTGTCTATCAAATGGAAGAAAGACCAGATTTCCTCAGATTATCCCCAAGGCAGAAATGGAAAACCATGCTTTAGATACAAAAGACAATTTCAATTCTCTTTAATTATTTATATATAATTAAAGATCTGGAGGCTTCCAGAAGAGAAGAAAATTGTACTGAAATAATAAGTTTATGTACAGCAAAGCTGTAGCCAAAATTATTGCAAATGGCAACAAACCTCTAGAATCAAGAATAAAACAGGATACTGACTCTCATTTTTATTCCATGTAGTTCTGGAAGTCTTAGCTATAGAAATTAGACAAGAGAGCACCATAAAAGGGGTCACAATGACAAGGAAAGTGTCAAACTATCCTTATTTTCCTATGGCTTGATTCTTTACTTAAAACACCCTGTTGAGTGTAGTAGAAAATTTATGGACCCAGTAAGTTCAACAGCAATATTTCAGGATACAGAATCAGTATTTTAAAGTAGCCTTTATTTATACTAACAGTTTACTTAGGAAAAATAGTTCCGTACGAAGTACCCCCGAATTAAACATTTATATATATGTCTAACCAAAAAAGTGGAAGACTGTAACAAAAATAATTTCAAATACTAAAAAAAAGAGAAGACACAGAAGATATTCCATGGCCACAGACAGGCAGAATTAATATTGTGGAAGTGTCTATACCAATAAAATTATATACAATACCTATCAAAATTCCTATTACCAGAATTCATATGAAACCATAAAATACCACAGAAGGGCAAAGTAATCATAAGGAATACAGTGTTGGAAGTGTTACAATACCCAACTTCAAATTACACTATATTGCTACAGTTACAGATTAAAAAAAAAAAAAAACAACTTGGTATTGACATAGAAATTGACAAGTAGACAAATGGTGCAGAATGGAGGGTCCAAAATGAACCAGCAAAGTGAGTTTTTGACAAAGGAGACAAAAACATACACTGGAAAGAAGAGTCTAGTCAACAAATTGTGCTGGCAAATTTGAATTTTTATCCACAGGATAAAATTAGATTCTTACCTTTCACTGTATACAAAAACAAGTTCAGAATGGAACAAAGACCTTAATTTAAAGCCAGAAACAAAACCTTTAGAAAAAAACTCTGAGGATACCCTTCACGATATTGGGGGTATCATGAACCTTTGGAATAGACCACCAATTATTCCTACAGGAAGCAACCTGAAACATCAAGACACGGGACAAGGTGAAAATAAAACATTTCTGTACAGAGGAGGAAACCGTAAGCAAAGTACAGAGATGGGAAAGCTCATAGGATGGGAACAATCTTAGCCCCTAGACTTCAGATAAAAAATGATATCTATAATTTGCAAAGAAATATAGAAATTAATTACTAAGGAAATAAAACTTCTAGTCAAAAAAACCCCAGCAGATTAAAAGATGCACAGTTTTCAAGAAAAAATTAACCACAAATGGCTAAGAACTATTGGGAAAAGTGTGCAATATTACTATCCATCAGTAAAATGTTAATTAAAACTACTCTGAGATACCGCCTCACTCCAGTCATAGAGGCTGTATCAACAAATCTGACAACAAATGGTGGAGGGATGTGAGAGAAAGGAATACTTATTCACTGCTGGTGAGCAGTGCAGATCAATAAAGATATTGTGAAAATTATTACATAGATTTCTCAAAAAATAAAAAAAAAAAAACCCGACCATACAACCCAGCTATTGTACTCCTGGGCATATACCCAAAGAACTTTCTTTCATATTGTAGAAGTATTTGTATCCACACATTATTGGTGCTTCACTCACCACACCAAAATATTGGCATCGACCTAGTGTTGTCTGTCAACAGATGACTGGTTAATAAAATAAAACAACATTTACTTTCCTTTTACATAATAAGCTTTCTAAAAATTAACTCAGATATTCTCAGAAAGTAGTGCATTTCCTGTCACTATTATATCAGTGATCCAAAAATGATTTGAATTTCTCATTTAACATACCAGATATGTTGTTAAGTCACATCTGCCCCAGGAGTGAGCAGGGACAAGGAGAGAAAGGCTAGTTCAACTCCTATGTCCAGAACTCTGTGGCAGCATACAATTGCTGTCTCCATCTGATCTCTGCTCACCTTGGTCTCCTCGGTGCTCCGGAAACTGCACTTTCTTCTTCTCTTGCTTTCCTGCTTGTTCTACCTGAGGCCTCTAATGAGTTCTACCCTGAGCCCTGAGAGCAAAGACTGCTGCTCTCATTGGTGTCACAGTGAATATGGAGGGGGATCTTTCCTCACCCACAATCCTTTTCACACACGTCATGTATTTTCAAACTTCAGTTGTCTTAATCTTATGAACTTTTTTTTATATTTATCTAAGTTCATCCAAACAATCATTGCATGTGTATTCAACATAACATAATTTCAAAATCAACAGACTGATATAATTAATGTTGTGATTGCTGTTGAGTCACCCCAGACTCTGCAGTTAAAATTTCTGACTCATTATCAAGAAGACAATTTAATCTCCCCCCATCTCTCTCTCCCCCTCTCTCTCTCTTTCCTTATTCAGGCCACAAGTCTCTTTTTTGCCTCCCTGCTGTTCTGGCATCCAGCATGCTCTGGAGTTTCATAACAAAATTGTCACAAATAATATTTAATGAAGAGAGGGCTCCATGTGTCAGCCATTTTTCCTTTACTCCAGTTGTTATTTATCTACTAATATAGTTTAACAAATTATCTAAGTGTTAAAAGTATTTATGAAATTGGACATTATTATTGTGTTGACTACAATAAAGCCTAAGACAAAGTAGAGTAGAACGCATCACTAAGAAGAGATCATTTTGAAGTTCACAGTCCTAGAACAGTGTTATCCAGGAGAAAGCCAAAAGAGTAATGAAATTAATCCTGCCATTAGCACTTCACCCAGGTGCCTCAGAGCCATGATTCAGTGTTCACCTGAGATCAAGAAGTTAACAGTGTGTATGAACGACATAGAAAGCTCGAGATCTTATATCCAAAATTTGCCTCGGGGATTTTCAAAAATATTTAAAAATAATTAGCCATTTTGGGACAATATTACTGTGCTTTAGAACTCTAAAATAAATTCTGTCCAAATAAGCTACTCCATAATGAATACTCTACTGAATGTGAAACAGAGTGAAAACCCCATGGGTCGTGGGTAAGTGTGCCTCGGTATTTGTAATGACTCATTTTGATTGTCAGCTTGCCTGGATTTGAAATACCTAGCAAACTACAAAGACATACCTCTTGGTTTGTCAGGGAGACAATAAGTCAAGAAGGCTCTGCTGCAAATAATGGACTGATCTTGTGATGGGTTCACGCTGTGATGACATTACTGAGATGTGGGAGGTGGGAGGTAGACCCTAGTGAAGGATGTCAGTCATTGGGAGCATGTTCCAGGGCTTTGGCTCACACTTGCTCTTTCACTGAATTTCATGTTCCTTGCCCATTGTCCATGCAAACAATGAGGAATAGCTTCTGCCGCACACTCTTGTTACCACGAAGCCATTAAGTGAGCTCTATGAAACAATGAGCCAAAATAATTTATTCCTTCCTTATACTAGCTCATGTCACTGTCAGTAGAAGTAAATAACTTGTACGGTTTCAAACTGGCAAATATGAAATAATTTCAGAGGATTTTGAGGGTATGGAGATGAGAAACTAGTTAATAACTTCATATTCAGTTCAACAAATAGCAGCTAATTATAGATAAACTGTGTTAAATGACTTGAGAGACCGTATCTTTGTCGTTAAGGGTCTTCAAATCTGCGGATGAACTTGATAGAAGCCCTGAATAAAAAGAATGAAATAATTGGAGAAACCAATCATTTGTCTAGTCTCCAGGCTGCTCTATGTTTGTTTTGCAGCCCCCATAAAGCTTGAGGCTTCTGGCAGGGCAGCACCTTAGAGGTTCAGTAACTTTGATGGCATGCTCCCCCAGACAGATCTCTTTTCTATAACGTTGTGTGGTCTCTCACTTGACAGATGAAGCCAGCGATAGATCCATAGATAGTGGCATCAGCTGCTATACTGTGATCAGGAAAGCCTGCTGAAACCAAGGTTATGTACCAGTTCTAGTCAAGATTATGTCCTATCCATTGGAGGTCAGAGGAAAATAATGCATCTACTTGTTACCGAGTAACTGATGAATGATGGATTTCAGGAGTGATGTTTGACTGGGGTTTGTCATCAGCTCTACTGCTTCTAGGGTCAGCATGGAATGGAAACAGTTAGCTCATCACTGTTAGGAAGGAGCCCATACCAATGAGCTGAAGTCATGCCTTTGTTACTATAGGCACAGCTACTCACTCAATAGCCTCATGTGGAGTAGTATCAAGATGGTTCATGATAACTAGAGGATAAAGTCAAGTTACTAAAATTTCTGTTCTTCCAATCCAGTTTTATATTCTATAAGGCATTGTTGTATGGTGTACCAAAATGTGTCTGTCAGAACACAACTCATGCTGAACATCCTGGACCACATGACCATTGGAACTCCCATGTTGAGGTGTGTACCTAAGGCACAGCTTTGCCCCTTAACCACTGGAATATACATTGTGAGTTTTCAGCAGGAACCTGCCATGAAGCTCTCCACAGTATTATTTATATCAGTTTCTTCTAAAATAGTAAGTTCTACCACCTCCATTGGCTGTAGCAGCAAAGCCACTTACAATAGAGACTGGATTTACTGTATTTGTACTCTTCTAAACCACACTCAGACGGTGGGATCACTTACAGGCCTATAAGTGTCACAGCACTGCATGCATGGATGGTGTTTCTTTCTTAGAGATAAGCAGAGAAATACTCAATGGAGAAGTTTCCCTCTATTTTGGAAGGAGTGCTTTAATAATCTTCTGACTACTGGGATCCTAAGAACGTCACTAATTTGGAAATGTTGTGGGGCTTATTTCCCATCTTTTGAAGACCATGTTTCCTGAAAACCGTTCTACGTATTTACTCCTCAGTATACATCAGCTTTGCCATGTGGTCAAATTGACATGATACTAGCAATGTGGTGGGACACTGTGAACACATGAAGAATATCCAGAGGACATATCCCTCTTGATTAGACTAAGACAGTGAAGCGTAAGTATTAGCACAGTATAAATGCTTGTTTTTGTTGTCAGGAGAACTCAGACTGTAGGGGTGAAATATAATGCATTACTAGGTCAACAACCACAGGTTCTATGATGGTGCATGCATACAGCTAAGTCCCTGTAGCTCCCATCCAAGCTGAAAGTTCCTAAGACTTTTATAGGCTGCTATGTGGATGAACAGCTCCTAGAAACTGCCTCTTATGTTTCTTTAGTTCCTAAGTAATAGCACCAGCTGTGGCTACTTTCCAAGATGATGTATTGTTTGGATTTGTTGTCTTGACGAGAGAGTATAGCAACCATTTTATAGGTGTGCGTTTGGTATTTTTTTTTCCTATTTTAAAGGCCAAAGACCATATGGGATTATTTTTCCCAGACGTGTAGTGTGACAATGGAAGGGCCATTCCTGATCCTAGTATCTCAGTGTGAACTGGGTCTGGGCCAGACTCTATATTTAGCCTTCGTTTGCCTTGCCTCTAATATGGGGCTTCCAGCCCTTGTTTATCTGTCACATCCCAGACCCAAGTGACCTGGCATGTTTTTTGTATCGCCCTATCTAGGTGGTCAGTTGCATCAAGAGATAGATGTCCACAGGCGGTTTGGGGGAGAACAGATATTGTACTCTGTAAACTTGCTGTGGTCATACAGAGGTCTTCCTCAGAAGGCCTGGCCCCTCCTCCCATTAGATTCCCCATTCAGTTAGAAACAGACGAGAAGTGATAACTCTTCCTTACGTAGGCGGTTGTGCTGTGTCTTTCACTGGCCTTCTTTGATTTCTGCAGCTTGTACAGATAAAACTAAGCTATATATCAGGTGGCTGTCCCAGCCATGAGTAACACATGTGGAACCTGAGATCACATGCTGAGTGGTAAAGAGTTCGCCCTCCTGGAAATAACATTTGTGAGTAGCTGCAATGTGCTGGGGACCACAGGTTCTTCTGATCTCTAGGGAGATTTCAGCTGGCACTGCCCTGCACAGCGTCCCCACTTCTAATGTATATGCCAGTGTAATATTCTACTCTGCTAGGGCCAAGTGCGTCACAGCTCCTGCATATCACACAACATCGGTTACTTCATGGTTCACGACTCTACTAGATCACTGATGAAGTATTTCTACCGTCTCATCATCAATCATAAAAAAAGTGTGTGTGTGTGTGTGTGTGTGTGTGTGTGTGAGAGAGAGAGAGAGAGAGAGAGAGTGTGTGTGCATGCACATGTGTACACAACTCATTTGTGTACTTTGATAAAAATATATCTTTGGTCTGCCATCAGCTCCCCATATGGGGTAAGTAAATGTTTCTTCATTTCTCTTCAGGAAGAGTCTACCTCCCCACATTCATGTAAAGCAGACCAGCAGAAGGACTTCCGTAAGAACAGAATGCACAGGCAAGCATGTGGAAAAGACACATGATTTTTGCAACAATAACTCTCTAGAATATGGTTTGACTTCCTAAGATGCTAATTCAGTCGGACTAAACCAGTAGATGCACGGCTATTAAGGACACATAATTTTTCTTGTATTGTTAATACTCATCTTAACACCCCCACTCTCACATAGTTGTGTGCACACTCACGCATTCCCTTACGCAACATTGGCCAGCGCCTTGAAACAAACCCAGGACCCTTCCTCGCAGGACCATCTCAGGGAAAATCTGGAGATGATGGCAGAAACCACATATTTGTTTTAACTCATTGAATTTTCTTTATGTGCTTATCTATCCATTGGGTGGATTCAGCATGATGTTTCTAAATCACGACGAGGTGGAAGGATGAGTTGGTTTGTATATTTGCTATAGCTGGAGTCTCTATAGTGAAGCCGTTCGAACAATGCTGACCTTTCCCCCTGATTAAAAACACCATTAATCCTCATCACTTTTATTAATTTAAAGGGATCCAGTGCCCTTTCAACCCCAGTTAAAATATTGCGCTTCTTTGTTTAGTACCTGAATATGTTACCCACTGTGCCAAACAGTACAAGCCCCAGAAGCATTTGTATGCCTTTGGCTGTTAAACCACACGCATTTGAAGGCACTCAGAGAGCCCTGCCTAGATGTCTGTAGATTTATGAGATACTCCTTTATTGTCATAGGCTTGTTTTAAATCTGTGAAAGAATTTAATTTCAAAGCATAATTTATTTTATTAACATGTCATGTATTGTTTTCTATATGATGTTCATAGTAGCTCAAAACAGAACTGGAAACATCATGATTTTTTATTTTTATTCTGTTGATGTCTTTTCCACAATAAGAATCATATTAGATCTTTAAAAACATCAAATTTGAAAATACTTTATTACTGAAACAGTCAAAGGCTGTATGTATGGATAAAAAGCCATTATCCACATTTCTCTAAGGAGGAAATTGAAAATATTGTTATGAAGGACTCAGGAAGCTCATACCTCTAACTGTTCTAGATTGACACAAGAAATAATAATTCATACTGATCTTTGTCAGTGATATATGAGATGGTAGTCAAGAGTTCACGTGAAAGCAAACAAAAACTCCCATTTCTGAACGCCTTTTCTCACCATCTACCTAACTTCAGTGATAATAATAGCTGTGGAGAATGTTCCCAGCCGATTATACTTGAACTGTGCCTAATAAAATGCTGAAGTGTGAAATGTGAATTTCTTCATTTTTATGTAGGTCAATCAAACATCTGCTTGGAGACCTCATTAAGTTCCTATCAAAAGTTGCAGCAATTGTCCACACTGAGTAGACTTGATAATAAACATTGAAGGGGGGGCAGCATTTCAGATCCTCCTAATGATCCTGACATCCATCTTATTTACAAAAATAAGTTCCCGAGCACAAAGGGAGGCTCCTGAGAGATGAGAAGCGAAGTCCAGTGTTCTCAGTCCCCACAGCTGTTGGCATCCTGAAGGTACCTGTGCTCTCTGCTGGTCTTCCACGTGCCCACTGGACCTCCCGTGCCCACTGAGTGTAGGTCAAGTTGCTCTGAGATACACGTTCTTTATTCTCAGTCTAAAGTCTTTGTCCATACATTCCTTATGCTACTGAGCAGCAATAGAATTTGGTGAGGTTTCCCTTAGTATCCTGTGCAGTGAGAGACCAAGGGAGGAGCCTTGTCTTATCTCTGAGCTAGCAGGCTGCTAGCTCATTTCATATACTATGGGCGTTGATTTCCCAGAATCTCCCATATATAACTAGTCCCACTAGATGATGGCAGGGTCTTTTCTTATAATTCTTTAGCTCTTCCTGATATCAGTCATTCTTTCCCTAGAGATGGTGTCTCTGCTATTTCAAGAGACTCTCACACGAGTCTGATTTTCTTGTTTATTTTCTCTCCCATTCTCTCTTCTCCACATTCTCAGCTGTTTTCCGTTTGTTTGTTCCCTTGTTTCTTTGTGGTTTCTCACTTTTATTTTCATCTCATCTTTCTTCAGAGCAGCAATGATTTGTGTGTTTTCAATCCTTTGTTCCTAAGCCTAGCTCATATATTATTTGGTAGATCCAAAACGTACTTATCCGAGTCTCTGGCTTTGGTTTGACACTTCTCTCTTGGAGAAAAGGAGTTGGAGAAAGGGCTGGGTTGAAAGAATGTGTGAGAGTAAGAAGGGTCAGATTGAAAAGTCTGGCTAATGTTTCACAATGTGGATTTGCTACGCAGGCTTTATAGCTCTTCTTGGCATGTCAGAGAAAGCCAGGTGCCTGTGTGAAGGCAAAAACAGGTGTCTGTCACTAGGACACAGCTCCATGGGAAGGGCTCACTCTGTTTACTTGTAAAACCCCAGGGCGGGCACAAAGCAGCAGGTGTGCCACAGATGAGCTCTGGCTGCATGACTGAAGGAAGGCGCCTCTTAATCAGGTTGAAAATGGCCCTTGTTTCAGAGTGGGCCTGAAAGAAAGTGAAGGAATGAAAACTCCAGCCCAAAACAGGGCTGAAGCTTCGATAAACATGATAAAAGGCTTATTTTGAAAAGGTAGCCTTAAGATGTCGGATACCTCAAGTGAGTCATCATTCTATGACCGAGCTCTCTGACAAATATCTACAATGTGACAGGAGTGTCCCACAGGCCATAGTCCTGACTGGTTCATTGGGAACGGGTCCAGCTGTGTCTTGTGTTACCTCCTCAGCAGTGTTGGGGGGCAGAAGGGCCTGGACTTTCATCTTCACTTGAGAAGCACACCTACTTTTCTTCCATTGAAACACACACAACAGCTAGAACTGTGTCTAATGGGAAACCTGGTTAATAATCAAATTATTTATCCTACTTGGGCTCTCATTTCCTCTAATTTTAAATAGACAAGTATGTAATTTATGTATTGAATTTATATATTGACAGATACATAGGTGTTAACCAGGTATAAAGTATTAAAAGCATTATCAGTACACCAGTTTCTAAAATCCTATTGTGTAGAATATAAAAAAATAGACTATGCTGTTACATGAAGATAAATATTTGACTTGATAATCTTTTAGCCCATTCCATCTAATAAAATAGCTATATAAGTAAGTTAGAAGTTAAAAAAGTAAGTTCTTGGGAAATATGTTTTGTAATATTTATTTGAAATTTGTCTGTGAAATGTTCTATGCCCCCTAACACTGTACTGAGACGCAAACTATTAGCAGGAAATTAATGATTTTTTAAACACATATTTTGTTGACTGGAAGACACTTATGTAGACTATAAGATGATATACTAAGAACTGTAATTTCAGTTACCCCCTTTGGAAAAGAAAATAAAAGTACTAAGACTTCATTTTCAGAGAGCATATCTAAAGAATTAATTAAGGAAACAATTAGGCATGAAAAGAAGCATTCAATGAACTAAACAATGCTGATATCTAGGTATCTTTAGTTGGTGTTGCACTCATCCTTAAGCAGATGATTAAGTACTTCTGGGTTGTTGAAATAATCAAATAACCATGGCAAATCCCATGACATAAAAATATTTTTCACAGGATATACCTAAAACATTCAACAAATGTTTCTTGAAAACTCCTACCAGTAGCTACAACTTTTAATATCTAGTTGCTCTTAGCACCTGCAAGAAATACTGTTTACTGAGACTCAATTTTATCTTTTACCCTCGACTTACTTGTCTTTTTGAATTTTGAAGTTAGTGGCTTTTTTTAATTATTATTTAGAACAATACGTTACCTGAGTTTTACATTAACTTGTTTTTTCCTTATTCTCTTTCGTTCTATTTATCTTAAAAAGCACACATGTTAGATGACATAGTTGTCTCTAAATGCCATATTCTGTTCTCTGCCCAGGCTACAACAGGGAGTGAGACTTCTTTTATCTTTTGGTCAGATGATACAAATGCCATATTCTGTTCTCTGTCCAGGCTACAACAGGGAGTGAGACTTCTTTTATTTTTTGGTCAGATGATACAAATGCGTGTTTAGCTATCGTAAACTCACGAGTCCACCTTAGCCATATTCTTTCCATGAGTTAACAATTTGACAGTCAGTAATAGTCAAAAAAAATTACATTGCTTCAAAACTATCTGTCTGAACAGGAGCTATAGAAAGGATTAGCAGAAAAATGAGTTATCCTCATTAGTTAAATGAAATCAATTATCCTTTGATTTCCCACAGGCTGCCATTTACCATTATTGAATTCTGATAAGAAGTTTGACAAGCTATTTCTTCTTTGATTGAAACTTCTCTCTGCACTGAAAAAACTCAAAGGAAGTCATATTCTCAATCTAAATTTCCTATACCAGGACCACTGACCAGCCTGCCATCCATAACCGCTAAAAGCATTAAGTCAGATAATGACGCTGTGAAGTTGACAAGGTTGTAAGTCTTATTCCAGATCTTTAACTAATCTGCATAAAAATTAGCAGGAGGGACATGAAATCTGTCTATCTGTTCCCATCTCTCTTCCCATCATGTAACCACATGTGTTGGACATATATTGACCTTCTACCTGCCAATGGCATCAGGCTAATACACAACATCCGAAGCAATCTAGTTTAACTAGATGTAACTCATAGCCCTGAACAATCTTATCGGATCCAGATTCCATATCATTAACTCACTTTTATTGTTATGTTACTTAGAATTTAGGATCAGAAATAATCCTTTGAAATAGGCTGGTTAATTCTATTGAATTTGAATTCCTGTGACCCTCAGGTAAAGTCTGGCAGAAAGGATAAAAAAAATAAATAAAAAGCTCTTTTCTGTTGTTGAAATGGGGAATTTAAGCTGAGGGTAGATTGGATTCCCAGGAAGTTCCTCAGAACAACTAGAGGACCTTCCCAGATATGTCTATGTTTCTATTCATCTCTTTAACAGAATGTGAATCGTGTTGGCACTTTAGACCACAGCATAAAATATCACATTTAACTGTGCTAATTTGCACGTGTGGATTCCTTTTCTCCACTTCTAATGAACAGATGATCTGGAGGGAATGGTTTATGGTTTGATTGGTTTGAATCTTTATAATGGCCACAGAGACTTAGATATGACATATTAAGTGTTCTCTTAGGGATTGCATCTAGGATGAAGACACCAATGGAACTAGCTTGTTTTAGGTTCTGGAAGGATCATTATAAGCAGTAAAACCCATATAAACTGGGCATGTCAGTGTATCTTTTATTCCAGAGCTTCCCTCAAAAGAAGGTGGCGACGAGAAGAATCACCAGTTGCTAGCTAGCCGGCTACCCTGCTTTACACAGCAACAAACCACAAGGGACTGTTCCAACCAAGGGTGTCCTCTGACATACAAAAGGTGGCAGACATACAATATTTTAAAAATATAAGCTGTACAATTTGGTGTATTAAGTAGAAGAAGATAGAATACTTGTTTAGTAAACATAGTGTGTAACTGGTAACTCTTCCCTGAAATCAGTAATTCTTTATTTGCTAATATTATCACTACTGACGGTTTCATCACACTAACCACTTTCCAGATGAACACACATGCACCCATTTACCATGCAGTTAACCTTGGCCTAAAGTTCATCTGTGAACTTTCTAGCAGAAACCCAATAATAGTATATCCCTCACCCTAAAACATTTTGCACTTTGTTTATGAGCTGAGGCAACTGGACACTAATGCAATATATACCTCAAAAAGTTTGTGAAGAGCCCCTATGGGCTTCTGGGTGAGAGGGCCATTCTTTCCTGTTAAAAAGATCTAAGTACTGCAGGCCAAAGACGGGTCTCCATTTGGGTTAGGAGTACACTGGAGTTTAGAAGGAACAAATTGGTCTAGTATACTCCAGATAGAAGGGATAATGCTATCAAAGACCAACGATGGACAATGAAATGACATGATTCAAAAAAAAAGAGTTAGGATTGCATTACAAATGCCCTCCTCATAGAATTACACTGTGAAACCTTCTGTTTCTGTTAAGTAGCAATGCCCAACATTCAGAGAAATGTTGTCCTTGCCAGGGCAGAACTGGAGAGAATATCATGAATTTTATAGACCAGAACAGGAAGAGAAACTAGAAGTGGTCAGCGTGAGATTAAGGCATGCTTGAGACGGGTGGTTCAGTGGTTAGATCACTCCATACAAACCATCCTACCTGGCCTTAATTACAGACTCACTTTACACAGTAAGAGAGCCCAAAGCTGCACACAGCATCTGAGGGGCTTCAAGGGCTCCACAATGACCATTACTCCAGGGGTGGAGTTCACAGTACTATCAATTCCGAGTCAAAGAAAAAACTTGGGATGAAGAGAGCTGTTTGACTCCATCAGAAGAAGCCCTAAATGTGGAGGAAACAGAAGCCGGCATGTTGACAGCAGAGTACGAAGACTCTGTTGGTAGGAAGAACTAGCGTTGTGTGGCGTATCCACGCTCTGATGACTATGGCAGTGGTAAACACCAGCTCAGCCCTCCACCTAATGCTGTGACAACCATGCCTCTCCAGCCTTTTCCTGCTGCACCCATCACTGGCAGCATGTCGAGGTTTGAGAGAGGGGATCGTTTTCTTCACAGGCAGTTTTCAAACCAGAATATATGGTGACCTAGAAACATTTCTATCCTAACACGACTGAGTGGAAGTTATTCGGAAAGTTAGAAATGGATACCATAAAGGCCAAACATTTAAAGCAAGACGAGTAATGCCAGAGGCGGGATATGGCATATAAATGGACACAGAACTTTAGTAATTGCTTGGTTTTGTGAAAAATAATTTAAGTTAATTTAGTGTTTTAAAATGAGTGGTTAAAACAATGACTTCTAAAGACTGTATTAAAATTCTTTTTAAGGGGCATGGGTATAATAATAATAATTTGTTTCTGAGGTAGTAATTAACATGGAACATTTTTATTTTAAGTAAAAAAAATTATTTTTCTAGAATAAAAACCAGAAACCTCTCATTTTTTATGATAAATTTTAAATTATATCTTCACATTTATCAGACTAATTTAATGTTGTCTTTTTAAGGCTATAGTTCCTAATAAATAATATGTTTACTAAGAAAATGTATAATTTGCACTCTGGTGTTAAAACTTGGTGTAGGTTAAGAAAGCAGATAAGTAATAAATCATTTTCAGTTTGATTTAGAAAAACGCAAAGAATTCCATTTTCCGGAGCAGCAGCACCAATAGCTACCTGACCGTGAACTTGAAGCAGAAAAGGGTTTGTTTTCATTTGGGGTATTATCTGCGAGTGTTTGACAGTTGTGCTTTTAGAATTAGATGAGAATTGTTCATCAAAGGTCAAGTCCTGTGAGACGTTATCAGCCTGCACAGCCCAGGGAGGCTGGTCCTGAAGGCGGCTTCTATGGAGAGGTGGAAGTGGTAAGAAACCGTTGAAACAGTGGTTAAGAAGGTAGTTTTGCGGGCACTGATGGGAAATAGTCGTTAGGGGAAAGCTGCTTCACCACACAGGAAGCAAAAACTCTTGAAAATGTCCAGCTGTGGAAGACGAATTTAGATAGATAGCATGTTAACGCCAAAACATGTACTAAATTAGTGACCAAGAACCGGCGAAATGGGGAGCTGCAGGAGCGACTGTGAAGTGGTTTTAGCGTGTAAAAATCTCTTAGCGCTGTATCTTGAGGATCTCACGTTTCCAGAGCTCTTCGGGAGAAGTGCTTCAAAAAAAAAAAAAAAAGGGAAAGAATTTTCTTTATATATAAAATCGGGTGAATCTCAACAGAAACGGAAAGACGTGTTTCAGCCAAAACCATATTTTATAATTGAATGTAGCATTTACTGGAAGCCTTGGAACGGAAATGTTTATATTGATGTTAACTATGCACCAGCACCGAACATAAATACATACAATAGAGCCTTACAAGAATAACAGTGGCAGAGCGACCACACTTTGGTTTGCAGTGAACTGAAACACTTCTGTGATTGCAAATGTTTGGGAGACTTCTATGATCTCAGGAATTCCATTCACAGGGCTCAGGTTTGAACACAGATGCGATGACCCCTGAAGATGTGCTAGGTACACAGTCCCCTGTTCCTCCTCCTGGCACAGCGTTTGAAAGTAAGGTTTTAAACTTATTTCTTTTTTGTTTGTTTGTTTAGCTCTCATTTCTGGTAGGTTTGTTTTGTGTGTGTGTGTGTGTGTGTGTGTGTGTGTGTGTGTGTGTGTGTACATTTATGTTTAGTGTGTTGGCAATTTCTAGCCAGCCAGGTGCTACTTCTGGGGTAAATCTCACGCATCTGGATGTGTCGGCTCCTAATTGATAGCTTGAGCACAAACAGCTGCTGGCAGACATGTTCTTTTCCCTTTCGTCTGCACCTTGAGGACGCTTTTCTTGCGCCATAGCCTAGCAGAAACTTAGCCAAGTTGACCTTTCAGCTTGAATCAAAAATGTAAGTGAATCTTTTCACACCTCTTTCTCCTTCTCACTGGTCCAAGTCCTTCAGGAGCGTGAGTGTCTATCTCTATCCCTGCCTAGTTCATCGGTTCAATTTTCATGTTCACGAAGTTTGCCCCCCTTCACCTTTGAGATCTCTTTCAGATCCTTTCACTGTCCCATTTATTTCTTGAACATAAGAAAATCAACCTCTTCATCCTTCTTATAAGTATGAGTGACTGATTGCTTTTAATTTAACCTATTTTGTCGTCTGCTTTGATAACAAATAAGACAGGTCACATCCCTGAGTTTTGGATCAGTAGTGATTTCTATTCAATCACCTCTAAATAAATAACAATGAAAATCAAATGGGCAATAAAAGAACCAATGAATTCTCACAACCATTTAAATAATTTGCCAAAGAAAAAGAAAAACTAGAAAAATAAAAATAAAAAGCATAAACTAAACTAAAATACCCCCAAAAAAACATAGACTTTGTTATATCTACTTTCACATTTATTTAATTAAAAACCCCTCATTCTGTCTTGATGTGAGGGTTTGTGCCTTGTCTTATTGCATCTTGTTATGCTGGTTTTGGTCTCCATCCCTGGGAAGACTGCTCTTTTCTGAAGGGAAATGGAAGAGCAGTAGATCTGGGGGCTAGGGAAGGTGGTAGGGGCTTGGAGGAGTGGAGCGTGAGGAGGCTGAAATGTGAATGTACTGTAGGAGAGAATAAATTAAATTAAAAATTTCTCATAATGAAACTTTAGCCAGTAATGCCTTTCATAGTTGGAAGGTTCATGTGATAAACTTTGATATCTTCTGACACTGGACACCCAGAGTTTCTGCCTCCTGCCTACAACTAGATTATATTACATTACGGCATAAAGATGAACCAAAGAAGGCAGGATGAAGTAGGCAAACACTCATTAGCAAATAACGCCTCCACCAGGAAACGTAAAACACTCCCAACTTTTTTGTCTCTTCAGGGTTGGGTCTTCACTAAGCAAGAATGACTTAGAAATAACTTCAGAAACACAGAACATGTTCTCCTGAAATAGCTATTTTTAGGTGATTGTTTCACTTATTCATTTATCTCGGAGCAGAGAACTACTCTTGTCTCATCTATGATAATTCATTTCCTATTATTAAAATAATGTAATCATAAAACAAGCACAGAAATATGGTCACAGGTGGATTTTATTCTGAATTTACTAACACACACAAACAAAACAATTTGCATTAACCTTGTATTTTGTGGTGTTAAATATCAGACCCACAGCCTCACACATGCTGGGCAGGACTTCTACCACTCATCTATATGCGCAGTCCTGTACTACACATTCTAACTGTGCATCCTTAGAGCTCACTTGTGTTGGAGATATGTGTTTTGAATTGATGTTGTTTATTAGCCTTTTAAACTTTGCAAATGAGACTAAGGACACCATAGAGCTTTAAACATGATAGAAATGGGAAATTTTTGAAAGCAGAATAGACCATAATAGTAGAGGACAGAGAATTTTATTCAGTGTTACAAAAATGAAGAGTTGGAATTTGAGTATGTTAGAAAATAGAAGAATAAACTGGGGAAAGACTAAATGGGACTGTGGAGGGGGGACAATGCAAACTTAAAGATATGAAAATCTGTTAGTCCAAATACAAGAATGGAAAAAGTAAGTTAAGCAGATAGACTTTTTTGCTGGCATTAATTAAAATATCTTTATTTGTAGAGATAACCGTGTGTGTGTGTGTGTGTGTGTGTGTGTGTGTATGAGAGAGAGAGAGAGAGAGAGAGAGAGAGAGAGAGAGCGCGCACAAGATTGAACTTTCAGTGCTTAAAGAAAAAGACTCAAACTGTTCACTGTTCATGTATTTTCCTAAAACCTGAGTCTGGTACTTTTGCATGAATCAAAGTAATTAACATCTAACTGTATACATTTTAGTATTCCTTCTAACAATGTGTATTGGGTTACAGCTCTGGCCAATCATTGCGTATGTTGCTGTGTAGTACAGCTAATATTTAGACATATCCTTTCATGTTCAGGACTGCTCTGCTGTGTAATGACTGGTAGGCTTAAATACACATTATGAGTGAAGAACTGTGCAGAATATATATTAAAAGGGAAACCTCTAATTACATTAAATATCATAATTTGGGGCATTCTGTGTAACATATTCTCTTCAAAAAGAAAAACATCTTAAGTAGTTTTGATGAGAAAATTACAGAAATTTTTTGACTACCCAGTTGCTTGCCTTCTCATCATCTAAATGAAAAACAGTGACCAGGAGGAGACACTTGAAAACAAAGATTTAAAAAAAAAAAACCTAGGACCAATTAGGTCTTGCTACTCTTCCCACTGATATAAAAAGTATGCGATATGTCATGGTTGGATTCTGAGTGTTAAATTTCACTTTTTTATGATACAATTTAAAATAGCATTTTACAGATGCACTGAGTCCCTCACCTATAAAAAGTTCAATCAGATTTGATCACATTAAAGGAAATTCTTGGTGTGTGCTCCTCATGACTCTGGCTCCTTTGAAAGTCTTTAAAAGTCGAGCTTCAAATGTGAAAAGCAAATGCTGCTATGTGAAACTTCTGTTTTTTTTTCAGTTGGTTGACTTTGCCCATCTTAAAATTATAGCAAGATTCCAAATTTTGTTCTGCATCTCTCCAGATTTAGAGCAGTTTGTAAACAAGATCATTACTGAAAGGGAAGGTATAATCAGCCAGCCTGAGGGTTTGTGTCTTGTTGTATTACATTCTGCTATGCCTTGTTTGGTCGGGATTGCTAGGAGGCCCACTCTTTTCTGAAGGGAAATGGGGGAGCAGTGGATCTGGGTGAGAGGAGAAGTGCTGGGGGGAACTCGGAGGAGAGCAGGCAGGGGAGGCTGCAGTTGGAGTGTATTGCATGAGAGAAGAATAAATAAAAAGAAAAGATGAAACCAAATAACAAAAAATATGTTTGAAAACTCAATAAAATTAGATATAAGAAATCCTTAAAAATATAATCATTATATGTACATATATTACACATTTGTTAAATTCTTTTTTCTTGGCATTTCAAAATTTTGTTAAAATTATCTATGATAGTTAGCTTCAAATACCAACTTGAAACAACATAGGGTCATCTAGGGAGAGAATCTCTATGAAGGATTGAAGCACAGTTAATAAAAGCTCGGAGACTAAAATAGGGGTCCAACCTAACAATATGCAAAGCAAAACAGCCAGCCACTGGCTCTTACTTCCAGCTCAGTCCGAAATGGTGATCCTGTCTTCAGGAATCTCAGAATGAGATTGTGTCTAAGAGCTGTCTCCTCCCGTTTTATAATCCGCTCTAGTTCTGGGATTAAAAGTGTGCACCACTGGGATTAAAGGTGTGTGTTATTGCTGCTTAGTCTATAAGGCTGGCCAAGTTGATGTTTTACTTTTCTGTTTTTCAGGTAAGTTTTATTAAAATACAAGTGAAATGCCATTACAAAGGATTGCCTATATTGGGTCGGCCTGTGGATCTCTTTATGTCTTAGGGCTTCTATTGGTGCAATGAAACATCATGTTCAAAAATCAAGTTGGGGAGGTAAGGGTTTATTTGTTTTACACTTCCACATCAGTGTTCGTCATTAAAGGAAGTCGAGACAAGAACTAAAAACAGACCAAAAACCTGGAGGCAGGAGCTGATGGAGAGGTTATGAGGGCATTGTTCACTGTCTTGTTCAGCGTGCTTTCTTATAGAACCCAGGACCACCAGCCTAAGGATGGCACCACCCACAATGGGCTGTGCTTCCCTAATCAATCACTAATCGAAAAAATGCTTTTCAGCTGGATCTGCTGATGGCACATTCTCAGCTGAGGCTCTCCCCTTCCAGATAATTCTAGTTCAGTGCATCTCAACCTTCCTAATGCCGCAACCCTTTAATACATTACTAATGTGGTGGTGACCCCAACCGTTCAATTATTTTTGTTGCGACTTCAAAACTGTATTTTTGTTGCTATCATGAATTGTAATATAAATATCTGTGTTTTCTGATGGTCTTAGCTGACCCATGTGAAAGGAACATTTGACCCCATGCGACCCAAAGGTTGAGAACCCCTGCTAGCTTGTGTCAAGTTGTGTTAATTAAGCTAATTGATAGGAAAAGATGCAGCCCACTGTGGGTAGTACTCTTCCCCAGGCACGGCATCCTGAACCATGTAAGTGCAAATTCCAGCTAAGCACAAACAAAGAGGAAGGGGGCTGTGTATGCATTCTTTTCTCTGCGATCTTGACTGTTGCTGTGATGGGACCAGCTGTTTGAAGTTCTTGCAAAGCTTGCTTATCAACAACGGTGGATTGCAACCTGGGATTGCAATCTGAAATAAACCCATTTCCACCCTAAATTCCCCTTTTCGGGGTATTTTATCACTATCTAGAGTAGAAATTGGTACAGAGGCTGTGATAGACCTGATCTTGTGGCTTTTATGTCTTGGACTGTTTCTGTGAGAAGAACAATGGAAGCATTGAATACTTTCATCTGGAGAAACCATTGAATGCTAGCAGTAAAGCCCAATGGGATGCTTGATAGGAATTTGGAAGATAGAAATGCTGAGAGAAATGTGGACAGTTGAGGCTCAGCTGATGCGGGCTTGGAGGGGAGCAAAGACCAAGAGGAAAGTGATTCTTAGTCATGGGATATTTTGGCTTAGAATCTGCGCTAATCAGGCTGAGGCTGTAAAGTATCTCTGATTGGTTGGCAGATAAGCACCACTGAACTGAGAACACATTTCATTTTAGTTCAGGACACAGAAGCTGATACGGCTGTGGTCCAAGGTGCCCAGGCAGCAGCAGCTGGCAATGCTTTTGAAGGTATGAATGATAGCGTCATGAAGAGCAGCTGAGGCTTGGCACAGGGTGGCATGCTGGGAATCGCCATAGAAAGACCGTGAGAAGCCATGGTGTGGAGCTATGAAGGTGAAGCCTCCATTGCAATGGAGTCCCTAGGAGAGTAGAGATGCCATGACCATTGACTTCTGCTAATACATTGCAGGTTTACAGTGGAGCTTGTCTAAGTCCGAGAGAGAAGATAAATGTTCTACAGGTGACAGACCTGGAGAGGTAGGTTGGCATGAGCTCTTTGGAGCCCAGAAGAAGAGCCCCAGGTGATGGCCATTGGTCTAGGGGAATTGGATATTTGCCCTGCTGGGTTTGATTTTGTTTTATTCTGATTGTTGGTACTATGATTATTTAATCTATTACACTATATGTTGATGGTGTGTGTAATATATATATTTGATTTTTTAGGAACCCACAATTAAGAGATTTTGGACTTCCAAAAAGACTTTGGACTTTTAAAGTTGTACTGTGTTTTGTATATAAAAATTAAAGATGAAACTTTTAGAGCAAGGCGTTTAAAATCATGGACTTAAGAGGATAAATTTATGTGTCAAGTTGACAAAGGATGGAGTGTGATGGTTGGCCTTAATTTTCAATTTATCATAATTTACATTCATCTGGGAAGACCATCTCAAAGAGGGTTTCTCTACATTGGGTTGGCCTATGGGCATGTCTAAGGGGACTATCTTAATTAAGTTAATTGATTTTGGAAGGAGGCATCATTCCCTAGGCAGGGGTTACTGAACTGTGGAAAAGTGGACAAATCTCTCTCTAGTAGGTAAGAACTAGGCCTTCTGAATGTGGGTGATAGATAATTCTATGGCTTGGGCAGTCTGTGGGCTCACTGGCAGTGAGACCAGGATTTCTTTCTATAACCTAGAATGTAAGATGATAACAAAGCAGAAAACAAGAAAAAAAAAAACAGCAACAAACAAAACAACATAATTTTTCCTCTCAGTTTCCCTGGGGATATTTTCTCATATCAACACAGAAAGGAAACAAAAAATTTGTCTTAAGAAAAAAAAGGTTGTTTTAAGTCCCAAATCTGTTCTTTCTATATTTAATTAGACTTTTCAAACTACTCCATAAGTGGAGTTAGGTTTAGAATGATTTAGAAATAATATTTCTATAAAATTTTAATATTTGTAAATATGTGCTATTAATAGAATGCTTTAAAAGGACATTTTCTATTTTAAAGGGTGGGCTGCATTTGTTCATGTTTCCAATTACTATAGAACATCTTTTAGTTTCCATCAAGGTGTGAATGGATCCTTTGTCTATCACTAGAGGAGACAGGAAACATGAAGGTGCTTTTTAGGGTAAATGAACCATAGGCCTCAAGATCATAACAACTGATAGGTATGTCATGTGTTATATGCCAGATTGTGGAATGGAACACACGTGAATAGATCTCTATCAAGTTACTAGCAGATATAGTCTATTATAAAATACATGGAACCTATGCATTTTCTTGTAGACTGAGGTTGTGATACCACTATTGCTTTTTATGGTGGCAACAATTATTATGTTATGTCCAATATCCAAGTTGGTTAAATACAGGGCAGAGAAAGTAGCTGATGAAATAATTTTAAAGATATGTGCATAATAAACTTATTAGTCAAAAGTGTTCAATATTAGATTCAATATTAGATTTTTAATAACACAAGAGAGTGCGGAACTGGGAGAATTCCAAACTTAGAGACTTCTTATAAAGATCGCCATTGCTCGCTATTGAATATGAGTCTCTATAAAATGGTAGTTCTGAGCCATCTACATTGCCGAGGGCATACTGGCAAAGTTCTGAACAGAGGGAAGCACAGAAATTCTGTATCTAAGACAAATTATGCATTTTTAGTTCAGAATTTGATGAAATAGAAGAATTAAAGGTTTTCCTGTCAAAGTTTTTAAAGATAAATCACACAAAGATTAAAACTTGATTTTCAGAATAACAAATTATTTCCTGAGCACTCAAGTTAACTTGACAATAATTAGTTTGTATCATACTGGGAATACGATTGGGACTCACCAGAGAAGTGTATGAGAGACGGCTCTGCCCTGGCTCCTCATGTGGCTTGCTGCTGATTCATTAACCGTGTCTCCAGATTCTGGTGAGGGTGCCTTGAGTTATCACAGCAGGCACAGACAGGACAGTAAACAGGAGGCACTGAGTCTTTCATGATGTCAACATTATGAAAACTATTTGCCCTTTTAAGATACTAGACATTAAAATAACTGGAGCAACACTCCTCTTTAGCCACTCATTCTTTTTAATGGCGTTTTAATCAACGTGCTGTAGAAAGGGAGATTAGACTCACCACATGTAATTCCTCAATTCTGTGTCTGGTAAATTGTCCATCTTTCCCTCAGAGCTCCTCCAGAGAGCCCACACACATCTAAATGCTTCCTGAAGATCACTTTGAATTTCCCTTTACCAATGGCACTACTTTTGGCAAAGTCTCCCTAAAGATACAACCTAAAGTCACTCTGAAGCACAGAAAGACTGCTATGACAGTAACTTAGAGACAGGTCGGAGCTCCAGTGTGCCTGGGCATGATAAAATCATGTGTATAATTGGCTGCTGTGTACTTTGACTTACGTCAGTATTTCTCATGATTAGTCCTAACCATAGATAAAAAGTTATGATATACTATGTATGATTAATATCGTGTGTCAACTATGTCTAATTATTTTGCTAGTAGATAAACAAATACATTTATGAGCTAGACTTAATAATACTCTACATTTAAAGTTTATACAACCCCTGTTTTGGGATATCTACTACAGTAAATATCCATGAACCAATGGGAAGTGTTGTCTCATTTCTGTACCTCTTAGCTAGAGATTCCTCCAGACTTTTTAAGAATGTTGATGTTACAGTGTGCAAAATATTTACACAAATAATTATTCAATTCTTTTCGAGAGTTAAAACGGCGAAACAAAATTCCCCTTTTAAAAACATACCTTGTTGCTTGTGCATTTTGATTGGAATAAACTCTATTCTTGTCACCAGTTTCTTCCTGGCTTCCTCTTTGTCATTCAAATGTAATCAATTATTGTTTACATATCTCTTCATTAAAAAAACACTGAAAGGAAAGTTTAATCTCCCATGACTTGTAGTAAGACATTTTATAATAATAAAATTGGAGATTCGAATCTGCCATATTTATCATTTTAAACTGTTCTCTAAATATTTTTTTAAGGAGAGAATAAGCAAAACAGAGAAGTTGGCTGTGCTGTTAATATCAGGATGCAAACTAGTCCAGAGAACCTGAAATAATTGCTTTGCCGTGAATCATATGTGTGAACAAAATGCGCACAGAAGCTCGTGAGTGTCAGGTAATCACTAATGTTAATCAGAGAATTGTTTAATTTCAAGGCCACTCAGTCTCACAAAATGTCTCCTTCCGAGAAAGCACACGTAGACTGGAACGGATTAAATATGATCAGCGTACGGGCTCTGGGACCTTTTCCTGCATTTCTTCTTCCAGGATGGGGCTTTTGTGTCTGGAGCACTGGTTCTCAGGCTTCCTCATGCTGCGGCCCAGCAATGCGGTTCATCATGTGGTGGTGAACCCCGACCATAAAATCCTTTCATTTCCACTTCATACCTGTAAATTTGCTAATGTTATGAATCATAATGTACATATCTGATATGGGGGCTATCTGATATGTGGCTCCCGGGAAAGGGTGATTTGAGCACTCCCCTGTTCTTCTCTTCACCTACTCCATCTCCTCATTTATCTCTATAGCATCTGTGGAACGTTGTATGTTGTTCGTGGTATCCCTACTGTTTGTGGAATGCCTTGTGTTGGGGGCTTTATCTCATTGCTTTTCTACCACTTACTAGGATATTCAGGCAGATAGTATGACACAAAACATACTTGAAATATGATAAGTGAATACATGAAGACACAAAAAATTACTGTATGAAAAGAAACTGATATGGTCTTTTGATGAAATATCTAATTAGGTATCCCAGTTTTTGGATTTAGAAAGCCATGCGGTACCATGTCTGGTAATAAAGGACTAGGACGTGGAAGCTCTCAGGCAGAGCTGTGCAAGTCTTTCGTAGTCAGTATTTGAACAGTGTCGAGACAAAGGCTGTAGTATATATACAAGTTTTGGCTTTTTATTTTTGTGAATTTTCTTTGCCTGAACGTTTCTCAGGGGCTCACACTTCAAGGATCTTGGCAAGCATTGGTGCTTGATGAAGTACTAGACTAGTTAAGGGACATTGACCTAACAGAAGCCATTTATTTCTTGCTTTTCTTGGAGTTCACCACAGGTCACTGTGGTAGCATGTCTTCAGGGACCCAGATTTCCTCATCTCTTTCCTACATGTTCCTAGTGGGATCCTAAGCACCTGGTTAGTAAAGTGATCAGAAAACGCTCAGCAGGGCACACAGGCGCTGAGAGTTCAGGTCTGGAAATAGGTACACACTTCATAGGCCCAACGTCCTAGGTCCTCAGGATAAGGCTCTGGGAATGAGTCTGTCAGTGTGCCTAGGAAAGGAAAAAGAGTGCTGGTATAATTCTTGTTAACAACCGGCAATATTTCCAGATAAAACTGCTTCAGTAAGACTATCCAAGCCTCACACTGCTTAGGAATTCTGTTAATATTTTTTGTGTCACTTTGAAGCCTAGAAAGGAAAATTGGAGAGTAAAGAGAAGAAATGCACAATTAGGCTAGTGGCAGATAATAGCTAGTGTTCTCTTTCATGACAAAATTGACCTCTGTCCTAAGTTGTTAAGAAAAGGGTGGAGAAAGAATTCTGGAGGGACATTCCCTATAGGCTGATGGCTATGGAAAGATGTAAAGTGTTTTATAAATGCGTTCATAACTAATCATGTATATGAGCAATTGTGTGAGTCTATGTATTTTCCCAAGTATTGCATACATCTTATCTTCAGAAAAGTGCAGCAGTGTTCTCCAGATGAGAAACCAGCTTTGGAACGAACTTCAACTCCCACTCAGAACCAGCTCTTTATTCTGTTCCACTCTGGCGCCCCCAAGTCTAATATTTCTCCCTGAGTTCTTTCTTCCTTTTTGTCTGTGGAAGAAAAACTGTGTCCCCTGAAGGCATTCTCGCAGGGTTAAAATAACAGCCAGAAGTTCTCACCAGGACTCGTGGGTGGATGGAATCTCAAAGGCAAGCAGAGGCAATAAAGATGTTTTGTGGTTTAGGGTTTATGTCTTGTCTTTGCTTTACTGAGGCCATGGTGTTAGTGGGGGCTTCAAAAGAGCTGGTAGCATAGAAAGTTTCCCAGACATCTGGACAGCAAGATAGAGTTAGGGAGAATGGCATCTGCAAGTAAATCAACTCAGCGGCCATCTGTACACACCTTCCTCTGCCGAGCTACCTAACGAATGGAGCGGGGTCTTCTAAAGAGGCATGATTCCCTGCATGAAGTCTGTCATCTACTCGCTGTTTCGTGTTTATAACTTGACTAGCAGACTTCTTAAACTTGCGTATATTACAAACTGGTCTGTGAAAATGATCAGGCACTTTAACATCCCATACGGCTTAAATAAACCTTTGAATTGACATGTATTTGTTCTATGTTTTCCTTCATGTACCAAATCTAAGGGTGCAATTTAAGCATGATTCAAGTCAAAATAAACGAACTCGACTAGTAAGTTTTCATTTGTGCAAGTATTTTCGTAGAGATGAAGTCAAGAAAATTTATCAATGCTAGATAAGCTACCAAGCCCAAATATCTCTCTTAGTTCTATTGCTTTGTCACCCTGCTGATCTAAAATTGTATGATTCTAAGTTTAGTGCAATATTTAAACATTCGGCATATTGTAAACAACAACATAGAAAGTGATACTCAATGTACACCCTCTGCATTTTCAAGCTTCCTTAAGATCTCCATCTTTCCCATCTTTATCCTTCTTCTAGTTCAAACACAGGCACACGCACGCACACACACACACACACACACACACACACACACACACACCTCTTGTAGGTCACGGATCCAGTAAAGGTATAGTAAAAGTGGCTCAAATGTTGTAAATCTGA
>JAQHUG010000309.1:1826439-1857935 GCA_028555095.1 Dicrostonyx torquatus
GCCTGCCTCTGCCTCCCGAGTGCTGGGATTAAAGGTGTGCGCCACCACCGTCTGGCAAGAATAAAGTTTTAAATGCAGAAATTTGTAGAAAAAAAAAGTAGGCAAACATAGAGACAACCATGAATATATCATGGAAGGTGAAAAGCATATGGATAGATAATGCATAATTTAATAATTTGAGATATTAAATCTGTAAGAGTAAAATCATGACACAAGCTAATAACTTCTAGGGAACATACCTTCAAAACTATGAATTTGCAGGGTCATTATTCTCATTATTTTCTAAAAGTGATAGCAAATATTGGTTGAAAACTTTGAGCAACAATTAAAACTCCATATGCCTTAGAGTGACTGAGATTGCAAATACACATAGCAATAAGTGTTGAAGAGGAAGCAGAATGCCCTATAAAATGATACAATCACTTTAACATGCTGCTGGTTTCTTAGAAATGAAAGCACACACCAAGGTATTTGTAGAAGAAACATTGAAGTACATGCCCACGCTTGAATGTGCATGACTTGTATAGGAAAACTCACAAAAGCTTTATTCATAATGCCTCTAAACAACAAATCCTGTTTGTGAGTAAATGGGTGTAATGTTAGAGGTGCACGGAGGAAACGCACTAGCACTTAGAGATGAAAGAAAAAGACACTGAAACTGCAAAAACATAGGTGAATCTTAAAATCATTATGCTGAAAGGAGCAAGACAAAAGATACATGAACACGTGTGTGACCTTCAGAAAGGAGAGGTGACTGAAAAGGGACAGGGGACCTAGTCTGACTGCCGGCTACAGTGTGTATTTTTGCTGTGAAGATATAATCATGGGCCATTGTGATTATCAAAATCTATGCACGCTATACTATTTGCACACACTTGTTATTTCTAATAAAGCTGACAAGTTAAAAGGGGATGCAAACAATTCAGGCCGCAGAACATATTCATCATGACTTATTTCCAAGAAATTAGCTTTATTTTCCATCAGCCAACGACTGTAGGTGAGGAGGTCTCTACAGTCAGAGATATTTGAGAGGGGGTGTTCTTTCGAACATAAGAACTGATAAATCAGTACACCATACAAGTGTAATATCCTGGTTCCTTTTCTTTTAGTCTCATGGGAAAGGAGGGTACGGAAAAACCTATGTGGAGAAATCTGCTCATTAAGGAGAAAAAAAATGCAAAATATTTCTAAATTTGGTAAGAAATGACATCATCACTGGTAGTGAAAATCCTAATTACAAGCTGCTAGAAGTTTAATCATCAAGTTAATGTTAGAGGTCCTACATTGATGTATCTGGACCCACCTGGGACAACTAGTCTTCTACAAGCAGACTCCATGTTAAAAGACAGAGTTCAAAACAAGAAAGCAAATGCCATGGATCCTTAGAAAGGAAACTGTGCATACAAAGTATATTTCTTCTTATAAGCACTCATAAATTCATTTAAGTTGTTTTAGGTATATATTTTTTTGAAAAAGAACAAGGCCCTACTACAGAATTTAGTAACATTTCCTCCAATGAAGGCCACACATCTAAAGATATATAGGCAGCACACACGGAACTTGATGGGCTAATACAAGAGAAAGAAAGAGAAAAAGAGCACAAAGTGGGGTGGGTGGATTTGGAGGACTTGGGGAAGGGGTGGCTATGGTCAAAGCACATTGTCTCAGATACTCAACACATGTGAAGGGTTTTTTTTTTTTTTAAGTTTGTAGGAATTTTGAAAGATAAAGCTACGAAAAGTTTCCAGAAAGCAGATAAATGTGAAATAAGAAGACTAAAAATAGATGACAAATTAAGAAGAAAAAGAATAACAAAATTAGGGCTATTGTGAGAGGTATGATAGTTAAGAAACTAAGTAGATAGAAAGACAAAATAATAATAAAAAACCAAAGGAAAGACTAATTATTTAATCCACCAGTTTTGTCATAATTGGAGGACATGGGTCACCATAAAAGACAAGAGCCCTTCCTAAAATATAGGAAACTATATTTTAAAATAGATCTATTTCAAAATACATCAGCATGAAAATTTAGAACACTGAAATCAAAGATGAAATTTTATGAGCCTTAGAGAAAAGGAAAGTCTTTGGAGCTAGGAAGGCTTGAGGCTGTGTAAGATCAGAGTGGAGAGTGGAGACAATGGGGCTTTCTTTATAAGGTTGCAGGGATATTATTTCAAACATAGAGCTTGATATCCAGATAAATCATAAGTCAAGGATAGCGGTAGAGACAGTCAGTGTCTCCTAAATATGCTATTATGTACTCTTCACAAGAAGCTGCTCTAAAGACGGCTTCATTAAAACATAAGCCTGAACCAACACAGACTGCTACACAGCAAGCAGAAAACACAGGAAGTTTGAAGAACATCTATGCGTTCACGGGGAAATGGAAATTACAGTCAGTGTGCCAGGCACAAAGGAAAATTTGTCCAGAGTGGAGTAGGCCAGAAGTCTTCAAAAAAGATATTTTTTTTAAAAAGTCACTTTTAACCAGGGAGTGTTGGCACACACCTTTAATCCCAGCTTTAACTTGGGAGGCAGAGGCAGGTAGATCTCTGTGAGTTCAAGGCCAGCCTGGTCTACAAAAGCTAGTTACAATACAGGCTCCAAAGCTACAGGGAAACCCTGTCTCAGAAAAAAAATCACTTTTATCCATGAAATATTGTATATTATAGAAAATTTTGACAACTGCTAAAGAGTTAGCCAATAAGAAGTTAGAGCTAATGGGCCAAGCAGTGTTTTAATTAATATAGTTTCTGTGTGGTTATTTTGGGGCTAAGTAACTGGGAACAAACAAGCAGCCTTCCTGTTACAAAGGAATATTACATATGAACTAAAAAAACCATTTTCTTCACAGTAATATGTACCAGCCCTAAATATGTTGTAGACAGAGTGTTTCTGTGTCCTAACAGTTGCTTCCCAAATAATCACTCAGAGACTTACTATTACTTATAAATGCTCAGCCAACAGCTTAATATTGTATAACTAGCGCTTACAACCTAAATCAACCCATTTCTATTAATCTTTATGCTTCCCCAAAGCTTGTGGCTCTTAACAGAGCATATCCTGCTTCCTTTCCCTCTGCCTGGCAACTTCTCTGACTCTGCTCTGCTCCTTCCCAGAGCCCTTAGTCTGGTTCTCCCACCTAATCTTATCCTGTCCAGCTATTGGCCGGTCAGCTTCTTTTTTAAACCAAACACAGCAACATATACTCATACAGTGAAAAGGCATATTCACCAATATGTATATACCAACATATAAAAGAAGAGAGGGTAAAAAGTAAAACACTGAAAGGGAAAAAAAAATTCCACAATTTTCATCCTCCTGTCTTCTGAGTGACAAACACAAGTAGAGGAGAAGGCGGGAAGGCAGAAGCC
Organism: Dicrostonyx torquatus; assembly: GCA_028555095.1. Taxonomy (NCBI): domain Eukaryota; kingdom Metazoa; phylum Chordata; class Mammalia; order Rodentia; family Cricetidae; genus Dicrostonyx; species Dicrostonyx torquatus. The sequence continues at coordinate 1,829,816 of JAQHUG010000309.1, forward strand.
ACAGCGCGAGCCCTGCTGCGTCTAACTGGCATTAGAGTACTCAAGGGAAGAGCAACATGCCTTCTTTCAACTGCCTGTGGGAAAACAGCAATATGGAGCACAGTCGGGGCCGTCAAGCAAGTACAAATGACTGAAAAATTTTTGAAATAACACAAAATACAGTCTCTGGCTACAATATTTTTATATTAAACACTAAATTAATTAATAAGTTATTGGCCAAAATAAATGACAAGGGAAATTGGAATACATTTAGACTGGTAAATAGAAGAACCTTGCCTGTCTAAAGAATAACAAGGGTAAATTAGGGAATACATAGCCTAAAACACCAAACACCACCAAGCATGGCAAAAAGAATATAGTGCCAGGCAATTTGGAACCATTCTGGTAATTGCTTATAAGTTAAAATATCAACAGTCTTAGCTTTTTCTGCTGCAGTATATTTATACAAGGGGAATAAAAATAGAAGTGCCAATAAAACTGTGTATGTAGATTTTCAAAGTCCTTTCCCCAAACTAGAGGGCATACCAATTCTCTTCCTTGTACTGGTAAAACAATTTCAGTACTGAGTATTTGCCACAAGCCAGAACAGATATGATGCTGTAGGCAGAGATGCTGTATGCTGCTTGTTCATTCCCTGCCGCCCAGATCTGAAAGAATCACATAGAAATGTATTAATTAAAATACTGCTTGGCCAATCACTTAGGCATATTGCTAACTAGATCTTGTATCTTAAATCAAGCCATCTCTATTAATCTGTGCATCACCACAAAGTTGTGGCTTACCAACAAGATTTCATCAGCCTCCCACTAGCGTCTTTCTCCTTCAGCAGGTACATGTGTCTCTTTGACTCCGCCTACCCTCTCTTTACAGCTCTGTTCGGATTTTCTGTCTGGCTTTTCTCTGTTAAACCATTGGTTAAAAGCAGCTTCTTTATTAACCAATGGCAATAAAACATATTAAAAGCATACAGAGGGGAATCCCACATTACAATGTCTTGATAACAATCTGTGAGCAGTCTTCACAGACTAATAAAAACCATATCTTCAGATTGGAAACACCTCTGTCCTACAGCAAGTGAATGGACAGGTTCTAAAACATACATACAATTGTTGATAATAATTTCCTATTGAAACATCCCATCCTGCGAGAAACCCCTTAAAAAGGAAGTTAAACAACTCCAAATAGCTTCAGGAAGTTCCTGAAACTGACCAGATTCATTAGGCCTCTCCCTGCAGTGTAAACAGTAAAAACTGAGAGTCTCTTTGAGCTGAGCTGCAAAGATAACTTTCAAACAAGCAAAGGGGCAAAACAGACTCTGAGACCAGACCAGCCAATTCCACTGTTTTATTGTACTTTCATAGATTCCTTTAATGGTTTTATTCATATCATCTTAAGGTGCATATACTAGCCTAAGCTACCTTCTGTGGTCTCTTGGAGTTTGGAGAACATCCCTCTATGCCCTCTGGCAGTTAGAGTTTCCATTAAAATGTCAAGGGTTATTCTTATAGGTCTTCCTTTATGTTACTTGGACTTTTTCCCTTGCAGCATTTAATATTCTTTCTTTGTTCTGTGCAAATAAAATTTGATTATTAAGTGTTATAATGAATATACTTTATGGCTTCATTCCTATCCTTGAGTATATTCATTACAGGTATTTTGAAGTCTATATTACATTTCTCAGAGCCCACTAAAGCAGGGTTTTCTGGACTCTAGTTGCTGTGGGTTGGCTGAGCAAGTGCTTCTCAGTCCCTGACAGGTAGAACTACTGGGGGGAAGGAGTCCCTGAAATAACTTGTTGGAGTTGACAAGGAGGACTGAGGAAGGACTACAAGGGTCAGGGAGTTGAGAGGGACAGGGAAGTGGGAAATGTGTCCTCCAAGAGGATCTGTGGAGTCCACGAGACAAGGAGGAAAAGAGGGAAGATTGATCCCTGAAGGAAGTCTGATGCAAGGCTGGGGATGAGCCTGGGAAATTGGAACTGGAAGACAGGAAGGACAGTGAGGATTATCTACCTGGTTCTCTGGCAGGCATGACTAGTGGGTTTTGAGGGAGAGAGTGGCTTGGGTGTTAATGACTGAAAGAAGTTGTGGGAGATTTTCTTAGTCCCCTGAGAATGGGAACAGAGAAGATGGAGAAGCCACACCAAGTGGTCTGCTATGAAGCTAGAGATAAGACTGAAGAATTGGAATTGAAGGGTGGAAAGGAAAGAGAAGATTTCCTATTTCCCTTGACTTTAAAAGTCACCCAATATATCAGAAAGTTTATTTTTGCTACTTTTATAGATCAGGGCTATATCAGGCTATATCGTGTTACTAAGAACTATCTAATATTGTTACTAAAATTAGAAATACTAAATTGTTAAGTGAAAACCGCTCTGAACATAATTTATTATAGATTTTTTTGAAGCACATAGCTAGCTCTCTTGATTCTATAGAGCAAAGGGGTCGTGAATAACTATGGTTTTCTGTTTAAGCTTCTGTTTTGCAACAGGATGTTTTCAGGGTATCAACCATCTGTCAGGTGTGTTAGCATCTTATTTTTCAGTGTGATGTTGACAACCTGTGACATTTCATTTCAGCTTCCTAACTTGGAAGAATGTAACTGCATTTTATGGCAACTAAAACAGAGAACGAATAGAAAATACAGTAGAACTTGGGAGATGTGTTCTGTTCTTGGAGTATTGGTGCTGAAAATCAATTTCCTCAATGAAAAGTACAGACCCATGGGGATACAGCAATAAAAGATAATCATTCTTCTCCTTACCTGCAATCCAAGAAAAAGTACATCAGTAGTCTATCCCATGCCATCTTAAGGTTTTATATAGGAGACACAGACTTTTCCTGAAAGGTTACCTAACTTATCATCTGTAAACACATCTAAGGGTGCTGAGTTCACACTATCAGCAATGTTTATGAGCAAATAAAATAGCCTTAAATATTCAAGATTAAGACCACTTAAATTTCAACTAAAACAACACCTTCTTTTTGATTATCCCAATTCATAAGTTTATACCACTTTTGAACAGCCTTTTAATTGCTTACAAAATTCATTCTGATGTGTATTGGTGCTTTGTTTATGTGTTTCTGTACCCTACATGCATGTGGTTCCCACAGAGGCCAGAATATGTCATTGGTTCCCCCCGGGACAGGAGTGGATGCCAGGCAGGTGCTGGGAATTGAATCCAGGTCCTTGGAAAGAATAACCAACACTCTTAACCACAGATACACCTTTCCAGCAGCACTTCACACTCATTCTTAGCCAAATTTCAACTCATTTTCTGTGTTGCTTTAAATATATGTCTTCGTTACTGTACCAGGCTTTCTTTTGGGCCACCAACCAACTCCCAAATCATGACACCACACTTATTAGTTATGAGTGCTCGGTCTTATCTTAGCTCCTGTTTTACTTTGTTTCTTTTCATCTATGTTTTGCCTGGGGCGGGGGTTACCTTTGTTTAATTCCATATATCTTACTTTCCTGCTTCTTCCATGTCTGTCTGGCTGGCAGCTGCCTAGCTGCTGTCCCCAGGCATGTTCCTCTCTTTCTCCTTCATTCTCTCTTCTCCTCTTCTCTCCTCCGACTTATGCTCTCTGCCTATCCCTCAACTGCCTAGCTAGTGGCCATTTAGCTTTTTATTAATTGCTAACTCAGGTGCCTTAGGGAGACAAGATGAAACAGCAACACATCTTTACATAATTAAACAAATGTAACACATCTTTACATCATGAAACAAATGCAGCACAGACAAATGTAACACACCTTTACACAAAGTTATATTCTGCAAACTAAACAGACATACATCTTTACATAGTTAAAGTAATATCTTCAAGTTACTGCTCTATTGCTCTTGAAGAAACACTATGACATGTTATAAAAGAAGCATTATTCAGGGATTTCCTTACAGTTTCAGAGGCTGAGTCCATGGCCATTATGGCAGGGAGCATGGCAGTAGGAAGGCAGGCATGGCACTGGAAAAAAACCTAAGTGCTTACAACCTGATACATGCACAGTAGGTGAGAGAGAGAGAGAGAGAGAGAGAGAGAGAGAGAGAGAGAGAGAATGAGAATGAGACTGAGGCCTGGGGCTGATGTCAACTTTTAAAACCCCAAATACCCACTCTAAAAGATACATGTCCTCCAACAAAGCCAAACCTCCTAGCTCTTCCAAACCCATCCCACCAACTAAAGACAAGCATTCAAACATATAAGCCTATGGGAACCATTCTCATTCAAACTGCCATAATGAAAAAGTATAAAGTATAGATGTATTGGATTATTTTTCCATCCTATGATTAGTAAAACAATTTATCACTTCAAATAAGTATAATGACCTAGCATTACATTTTCTGTAAGTGAAGTCTTACCTTTTGTGTATGGAATATTGACTGTTATAAATTTCAAACATGTTTTTTTCTGGATTGAATGCCTAAATGTAAATGATCTCCTGGTTCAACTATCTTACTTGTCAACTCAGCAAAGTTCAAATTCACTGTTTAATGTAGAAATAAATGATTTTCATGTTTTTTGATGATGAAATTGTCTACTTGTTAAACTCTATATTTTTAAAGATTTGTTTTAGTTTTAATTATGTGTATGCTTGTATGCCTGTGCATGGGTATGTGCATATGAATGTCAGTGCCTTCAGAGGCCCGAAAAAGATAATAGGTCCCCTGGAGCTGGGCTCACAGGTGGTTGTGAGATGCATGACATGGATTCTGGGAGAAAAACTCAGGTCTTCTGCAAGAGAAAGCACTCGTAGCCACTGATCCATCTCTCCATCCCCAGTGTCCCAGCTTGATTTATCTTTGCTGTGATAAAAGCCTGACCAAAAACAACATGGGAAGGAAAGAGTTTAATCCAACTTACAGGTTACAATCCATCATTGAGTGAACCCAACATAGGGGCTCAGCACAGGAACCTGGAGTCAAGAACTGAAGAGCAGGGGCCATAGAGGAATGCTGCTTAGTGCTTTGTTCTTGAAGGCTTGCTCAAACTGTTCTTTTGTTGTCGTGTCCAACATGTTTGTATCGATTATTTGGAAATTTCACATTGTGTACCCCAGAGGTAGCCTCCTTGTTCTTTACAGTCAGTGGGAGTATAGATCATGACTTTCACATGGTTTCTGGAAACAGCATGGACCATTAACATGCACATGGTCTCCATTGTCAACACATACCACAGACCTCAGCATGGTCTTTTGTGGCAGTACAGATCATGGACATCAGCATGATTCCTACACAATCTAGGACAATCTGCCCAGGGGTAGAAATGTCAACAGTGGCCCAGGCCCTCACACATCAAGACAATGTCACTATAGAGAGCTTACAGTCCAGTCTGATTTGGACAATTCTTCAGCTCAGGCTCCTTTTACAAGATGACTCTAGTAGTACCAAGTAGACGTGAACAAATAACCACACCTGGTGTTTTTAATCAATTCTCTATAAAAGAAATTATATTTCTTACTATTTTTGAAATTTAGATTAAATTTAATTTCAGATTGATGTACACAAAACAAATAGTTAGCTATTAATAGCGTGTGATAGACAGGAAAGAGATCGCCTGGAGATGCTTGTTGTATGGGGTTTCTGAGGCTCGAGGTATTTATACTTTTAATTGTTTGCGAAAACTCTATTCTGCTCTCCATAACGGCCGTGTTGATTTCACTCCCACCAGCTTTCCTGTGCAGTACTCTTTTCTCACATTCTCACAAGACTGTGTTATCTTTAGTCTGGACAGCAACCATTCTGACTAGACTGACGCTCTATGTCACAGCGGCTTGGATTTGTATTTCTCTCACTATGAATGCTGCTGGAGAAGTCTCTTGAACTCGTCTCAATCATTTCTACATCCCAAAGCCTCATTAGCCTGACCTTAAACAAGTGTCATACGTTTTATTTATGATACTGTAGCGATCTGAAAGAATAGCTGTAGGTCCGTTTTTCAGAGAACTTGCCTCCATGTTTTGAATATTCAGTTTGTGAATTTTGACATCACATGCAAATCACCCTTGCACCATTTTTAAAATGCCCAGTTACTGACGGTCGCGTCCCGTTCTGTCACTTTCTCCCTCAGAGGAATTCAGCACATGCAATCTTCCGGCATTTGGGTCACTCAGCATCATCAGGGCCATCAAGTGACCCTCGCTCGGCAATGTGGGAAGCAGGGCACTAATTGAATAGATGGTTTCTGACATGTTGCCCCTTTGCACACCGGCAGAACACAAGGCATTACTACTGCACCTGCAAACTATTCCTCCATCATGTTCCCCTGGAGCTTTTAGCTTTGAATACTCCACTGAGCATCAGGGTGCACGGATGGGAAAAGTTATCTGACGCTTGTCAATACAATGCGCATTGGGGTCTTTTTGCTTCTAAGAAGCAGAACTGGCCAGATCGTCAGAAAGCTGCAGATAACCTGACTGCAGTCTGAATTTCCCATCTATCCCTCTGTCAGTGTCACTACGGTTGTGTGCTCGACATTTTCCAAACTCACCTTGATTGCCTCTCTTGCACAGCAATTATAATCTTGGGATTTCTTTTCTTTTTCTGCTCTGAAATTGTTAATATTTAATATGCTTGATTCAAATAAAGTCAATGGATCCAAAAGAATGGGTGAGTTTTGTTCCCTTCTAACTGCTAGCATTGAAGTTCTTTTTAAAAGTTTTCACTTTAAATGTATTTTTTAATTTTAGTTTATGTTATATGTATGAATGCTTTGCCTGCATGTATGTCTGGGAACCCCTTGCATACTTGGTACCTGCAGAGGTTGGAAGAGGGCAACCGACCTCGTAGAACTAGAGTTATGAATGGCTGTGAGCCACCATGAGGGTGGCAGGAAAGTGGGAATTGAACCCTGGAGCCTCCTCTGCAAGAGCAACGGCTCTCCTTAATCACTGAACTATCTGCCTGTCCAGACCACGTGGTTGTTTTGGTACTGGTTTAGTTTCTGCTTTTTCTTCATTTTTCATTGCTTTTCTGGACTTTTTCTCGGCCCACATTTTGCTAGGACATCTCTTAAAATAAGTTACGTTTTCAACATTTTAGACATGTATAGATTCCCAGTTCACAGCATTGTTCAAAATAAAGCTAAGAATTTTCTGTGAATTCTAAAACTTTATGAATTTCACATTTTATTTCACAGTCTTTAAGTTTTACAATCTGAATTTAGAAACAAGTTCAATTCTAACTTATTTTGTACATTACATTGAAATAGAGCATAACGTTCTCTTTGAAATAGAAAGAATAAAACATCCTTACCCTGTCGATTAGGTTTGCGGTTCTTTCAGTAGCACATACAGTACGTATTTAGACATAACACTTATATCAACAGCACTGTGCAGCCTACAAAGAATTTTCAACATCATCAAACTTCTCAGAAAATAGTGTGTACAAATATAATACATGATGAGAGTTTAGAGTATTGTGTGCAGAGGAGAGACTGCCATAATTATACCCCTTTATTATAGTAAATTGAGTTTATATGTAGATAGATGGGTAGATAGATGATAGGCAGACAGACAGAGCTAGCTATCCATAGTTTGCATGCATGTCTTGAGTAATACTGTGTGGTAAGAGAATGGGCATGTAATAGAAACCCCCCCTCTATAGTCTGTGATTTCCTATGTCTGCCCTCTAAAATGGAAAATACAGACATAACTCACCAGCCACATTTCTATAATAGAAGCCTTTGACAATTAGCAGAGCCAAATTAGTAGGAGGAATAACCAGAAAGGAGTCAGCAAAGCACACCCAATAATTTCAAATCCATTCCCAAACTATTTTTAAAATGTCTACAAGTAATTAGGCTCCCCATTTTTACCACATTTTATTTGACAAAACTCAGGACCAAATAGTCTAATTTCCATTACAAACAAAAATCACAGATAACATGACAGTTTTGCTTAAAAAATATTCTCTAAAGGACCTGGGGATGGAGGCTAACTGCTAGAAGCCACCTTGTTTCGCATTCATCTTCACCTGGAGGAATTCCACAGCAGGCCTGCTTAGCTCTGGGTACCAACTGGGTGGGGCTTCCCTGAAGGTTCCTCCGGGGGTTTAATGTTCCGGACAGTCTTGGTTTATGTGTGCTAATGCTGCACTCAGACAGCTTCTCTTCTTTCCTTAACGTTGTGTTGCTGGTCAGCGATCTGAAACCCACTTTTTGTAAACTAGCGTCATCGCTTACCTCCTATGGTCCTTGGGTCGCCTTTTTTGGCCATCTTAAATTCTAATGTCACACCTTTTCCTGCAACCGACCCCTACTTTCGCCTCACTTTTTAAATTTAAGTTATTGTGATGTTTGTCATTATTTATGTGTATATGAGAGAGAGAGAGAGAGAGAGAGAGAGAACGTGTACCCACACCGGCATGTGTGCATAGCAAGTCAGACCTAGCTTGCGCGCTAAGAGGTGCTCCTTATTTCTTGTATTTATCAATGTGTCTATTGCTTTCAGAAACTCATTTAAACTTTCTGAAGACTAATGTTGTTTTGGCTTGGGGAAGAAAACTAACTTAATTGCAGGGCATGGTAGAGATTAGGGGGCTGAACAAAATAATGTTCTGAGATGTACTATGCACAAATAGTGAGAGTGTGGAATCGGGCATCCTCTTAGTGCTTTCTACTCCAATTTTCCTTATCCTCAATTCGCATACCTTCCTTTGCTAAACATCACTTATCATTATTATCCAGAAGATCAATGGCAGCCAGGACGGCACAGTGGCCGCACCTGGGGGTCCGAGTTCTCTGAAGACCGTTGGTATAGCTGGACATTTCGGAGCCACCTCCCACTTTTCTGAGAAAGGGAAGGATGGGTATCCAGTCGATCGGTGACATCATGGTCAAAGGCGTTTTCAGTTTCTATGATTCACACCTGGCTGGACTTACCCATCGTACACAGTAATGATTGTTTCCAATAAGATGAAGCCCCTCAAACGACCTCTAAAAAAAAAAAAAAAAGGAAAAGCAAAGCAAAACAAAAACAGAGTGCACTATTCATGTATCTGGTCCAGCTCCTAAAGTTGTTTTTCAGGGAGAATAAAATCCAAGTTCATTGTTCAGCCTCTAAAGCAATGCTACTATCTTATCCCATTTCCTAAAGAACATTTGTTTCATCAGTTGAATCTAAAAATGTGATCAGCTGTAAAACATGAAACCTATTAATCGAAGGCTTGGACCACCACTGGAACTGAAGTGGTGCTCGGTCCTCTATCCACTAGATGCCTGTATTATTTATTTTCTGTGCAGCTTCTGAAGAGGCTGAACAGTGGCAGACTGTGCCATGGCAGTCACACTTTCCAACAATACTAAGAATTAGTCTTTTGTCCTGAGACAGGACGTGCAATCCTGTCTCTGTTAGGACACACACGGGGGCTGTTGCCTATTTTCAGCTGCTCTGATGACCACATTCTAGGCTGATGCAGACCAAGCCCGCTGTTATGGGACAAATCATGGGTTTTTAAAAATAACCCACCAAATTTGTAATTTCCAAGACAGTTTTGATTTGGGCTTCTGAGGGATTTCACACATCTGGAATACATCTTCTTACCTTGCTTCTGTTTCCAGTATTATCTTTGTAATGCATCCCCTTTTAGTTTGGCTAAGTAAATTCATATTAAATTATTCTTAGTAGTTATATTAGAAAGTCTAAGAACTTTTGAAAATGATTCAGGATATATTTTACCAGATGCTCATTTTATTTAAGGATACGATATCCATGTGACTATAGTGTATTAATTTTCTAAGGCTTATAACACATTTAATACAGTATTTTATTTCTAACTACCTTCCTTGTACTTCGGGATGAAGGACAGCTTAAGAAATTTTGCAGCCTGGTATTATTTCCAACTTTGGTTCTTATGAAGTATAACTGGATATTTATAAGGTGGAAATGTACCTACACTATACTTGGGATCCTGTGACAACTTGAAAAATATTATTTCTAGCCTTGCTTTCTCCGAGGCCACAGCAGAAGGATGACATGGCAGTCTCCATGGCGCTCTGCTTGGGAAACAGGGAGGCAGCTGATGCAACAGGAGCCTTTGTCATCTGTCCCTGTGACCACAGGCTGCTCAGAGATACCCCTACTAGATCATCCACTTGAAGTCTGTGGTCAAGGATTGAGACTATATAATTAGAGTTGCTAGGGGGAAAAGGCAAGGCTAGACAGCCATAGCCTTCCTCTTCAAGCCTTAAAAAAAGTCTTTTCCTGTTCTTGTTTGCATGATGTTGATCTAGAACTTTGAAAGCCATCAATTTAATGTAATGGGTGTTCATCATGACATTAACAAAGTAGGTCCAACTACCAACAAAATAAACACAGAATTTAGATTTGATCAGAGCTAGTCATAAAGAAAATATTGTTTTCTTACTTAGGAACACATAATATTTTCTACAGAGAAGTCTTCTGCAGTACTGCAATTTTCTCCCTTTGATAACTTTTCCTTGAGTCTGTCAGTGGTACCAAGTATAATGAGCTTGCATTGTTGAAACGTTTGCACTCATTATATAGAAAAGTGTCATTGCATTTGTTTATTTACATGTGTGTGTTTGTGCATGTGTGGAGTTTGGCGGGGTGCATGTGTGCTACAGGGTGCATATGGAGGTCAGAGAACGACTTCTGTGAATTGGTTTCCTTTTATCATCTGGGTCCAGAAAATCACACACAAGGCATCAGAGTTGGCAAGAAATGACTTTCTGCACTGAGCCATTTTGTCAGCCCCTATATTTACATTGTGTGTAGTTGATGGAAATAATAATGGGTGATTTAATTCATCTATGACGCCCCCCCAAGTTTTAGGTAATAAGTAATAAATATAGGATGGGAACTGTACCTCAATCAAAGGTTAAATTCATTCTTAAATCAGAAAGATACCAATTAGGAAACCAAAGGCGAGGAAACAAAGAATGAAAGAGGCAAAGTAAAGAACCATAGAACCACACAATGTGGGGGGATTTGGGTGGTGCCTCTCTGTAGAGATTCACTCATCACCACCAAGGGCAGGACTGGAGTGGCAGTCACAGAACCTGCATGCGTCTGCACTAGGCCCTCTGCCTACATGCAATGGTTATTTAGCTTGGGGGTTTTAGCTCTGAATCTTTTTCCTGGTTCTGGAACCTCTTACTTCCTACTGAGTCACCTCATCCAGCTTTAACTGCTGCATCTTGTTATGCCATGCTCGCCTGCTCTTTTCTGAACGGAAACAGAGGAGCAGTGGGTCTGAGGGGAGGGGAAAGGAGGGAGGACTGGGATGCACGGATGAAGGGGAGGCTGCCAGGAGGATGTATTTTAAGAGAGAGGAATAAAAGGATAAAAGAAGGGAAGGAAAAGGGAAATGTGATAAGGGAGGATGGAAAGGGATAAGACAGATGGAAATGGAAAGGAAAAAGGAACTGTAAAATAAAATAAAACAAATAACCAAAGACATTTTCTATTGGATATATAACTAGGGGAGAAAAGACATTGAACCATCTCAAATGTTCATTAAATCGAGACTTCTTCATTGGAAAGGACTCTGTGAGAGAATGATACTTAGTGGACTTTTTAACTAATTTAATTTCACAATGCAGCATACTCTTTACCTGGAGGCAGTGGAAGTGGCCTCTGATTTCCTTTTGTACAAACAATGTGAAAAACTGAGATGCCATCTTGTGTGACTGGTGGCCCCATCAGGGCTGTGCCATAAACATCAGTGAGTCAGATCTAAGATGTCAGGTATAATGTGCCCTCTCTTAGAGACTTAACCCAATGGAAGGGAATGCAGGTTTGTGACTAAGGAAATAAAGATGTCATAGAGGTAGCAGAAGGAGTGAGTTACAGGTGCCCAGCATCCCAGACTTGGCATCCATTAAGGAATACATTCATAATAATAACAAAAATATAGGGAGATGGAGGAAGGAAGGACAGATGAGTACTGTGTGAAAAGTTGTGATAAGATTAAGAGAACTGTAACTAGAAACTATGGGAACTGAGATAGGAGGAAAGACTACTGTTCACAAGGAAAGTAAAGGTTTTCAGAGAAACACAGACATCTACAAGAAACATTTGGTCTAAAATAAGAGTCAGTAACTAGGTTCTCAACAAGACATTACTGAAAGTGGTGAGACAACACCAATAAACACAAGATCTAAAATGTCTAAAATGATCAGAAATTCTGTCTGTAGATCATTTCATCTGGTCTTAATAATGACCTTTTTGTGTAAGACTGTATTGAGACACGATTAATAAAAATTCAGAGAGAGAAACTGGGGTTCAACATGAAGGTCAGAAAAGCAAAATAGTCAGCCACTGGCTCTTACCTCTACCTCAGTCTGAAATGGCGATCCTGCCCCCCAGGAATCTCAGAATGAGACTGAGACAGAGAGCTGTCTCCTCCTGTTTTATAATCCTCTCTAGGGCTGGGGTTTAACATATGCTTCACTGGGATTAAAGGCATGCACTGCCCAGTTTCTATGCCAACAAGTGTGGCAACTGGGATTAAAGGTGTGTGTCACCACTACCTGGTCTGTAAAACTAACCAGTGGGGTTGTTTTACTCTCTGATATTCAAGCAAGTTATATTTATTAAAATACAAATGAAATGTCTTTACACTGTACAATTAGCAAATTCATTTATTTTCATATAAAGGCACTCATTTTCAAAGAACTAACAGTAAATCAAGATGATAAATTATTAAAAATAATAACTTATTATTAAGCAATGGCAGTGAATGAATGGCAAGTGCTTTGTTTGTTCATAACAAATAATGTGTCAAAAAAGGCTGAGGATACTGTGGGTTGCACGGCAAATCAGAGGACCTTCCCTTCACAGCAAAGAAGCAGCTGATGCATCATGCCAGTTGTTCATGCTGATGATCCCTGGCCATGAATATCACTGGTAATGAAGCTCAGGAAGCATAATAAATTAAACAGAATTCTTATTACTACTCTGCACTTTGGTGATATTAGCTGTTGTTTACCTTCACTGCCTAGATGACAGTAACTTTTAAATGTCTTGTTCAACAGATTCAAGTAACAAACTTCAAACTGCAGAATACCATTTGAGATCAATCAAATTTCTTTAACAATTATCGATGGAAAACACACACCCATCCAAAAGAGATGGGGAGAAAACTATCTAGAGGAGACCAAGGAAGCATTCCAACCCCTTACCATATATGAACTTTAAGTTTTCCCTCAAACAGAAAGTTGTAAAAGTATGACAGAAATTGAATTTTAAAATCACATTTAATACTAATATATTGCTAACATTTAATAATATTGCTGCTTTTTGATACTAATGATTAACATAACACATTATTCAGGAATGTTAGACAGAAATCTGTGTTGATATATACAAATGACTCATAATGGTTGGTATTTTTGAAATTAATAATAATACCGATATATTACCCTATTTGCTTTAATGTGGTGTGTGCTGGCATATTAATTAAAAGAGACCTAACTAGCAATTGTGCATATGTACACCTGCACAAATATAAACATATAAGTGCCAAGCTAATTTAACACAAAAACAACACTGCAGTACAGAGGCAAAATAAATGGCACTGTATCAACTGAGTGTCAATTTAAGAGAAAAATGCTATCAAGTTCTCCACTAACCCTTGTCACAAAAATCACTTAAAATGAACTGTGACAAAAACGTGCAATGTGCAAACATGGCAGTGTTACATGACAACAGCTCCCCAGCTTCAGGACTTGGAGTATGTCAGGGCTTTAACTCAGAAAGATATAAAGTAGAAATAGAAATGGACCTGTGTCCTTAATTAAGCAATATAATAAAGCAAAAAATTGAAATAAAAAGCTACTTACAAAACAGGCCATAAAAATATCAGTTACGGAAAAGACTCCTATTATCCAAATAAGAAAGAGTAAGAAAAACCCACAGATAAAGGAGAAAAACATGTAAACAAGAAACCTACGCCAAGTGCATGAGCATGGTCAAAAGATATAGGAAAAAATACTCATTTGTTATCCACTGATAAAATGCAAATAAAAACCCAAGTCATCTCGAGCATTGATAATATAAAAAGACCTAACCACTCACTGAGCAGCAGGCTGGTGACACCTGCAGCCACTGGGAGCTTGCTCTGTGGATGGCTCCTTATTAGCATCCTCTGCAGCTGCCTATCTACATACACAGGATACACTATTCAAATCCTAGGGGCGGGCTCTCTAGAAATGCTCATGCATTTGTCCAAACTCCTGCATGAGGAGGCTAAGAATTCTAGTGGCCCCTTTCAGTCATAGTTCCATATCCCTTAAGCATGGTGTTGATCGGGACACCATACCCCACAAGGTTAAGTACAATAAAGCTTTATTTTAATAAAATGCAAACACAGGTATCATCAAACTATGGTTTCCCAATTAAGTGAGTACTGATCATAGGGAAGGCAGAGAAGAGGTAGCATGCGTGGGCATTGCCGAGTGCTGACATCATCCAGTTTAGATGACCGTTCTCATGTGTAGGTTTCAGAAGAGAGGTTGAGTGATGTACTAATTACATATGCAAGTTTTTATGACTCCAATAAGGAGCCTCGAAAACACTGCCAGTTCTACTTTATGTTAGACTCTAGGGGTAATCGATTGTCCTCACAAGCCATGCAGCTGGGCAGTTTTTAGCACACCCTGTCATCCACTCACCATGCAATGCAAAGGGAGAATAAATGTGTCCGCAAGCTAGAGAAACTAAATCATGATAAAAAGTCAAATATTGCCATAGACTGATGACGGATATTGGATTTGATAAAATATCAGAGAAACTAGAATGAAAATTATTATTATATTCTCACAATTTTAAAAGTAATATTTCAAAATGAACCATGGTGTGCAAAGATGGAATTAGATTAAGCGATGTAATTTCCTATGTGATTTGAAAAACTTAATGTTTTTTTCTTAACAAGACTCTGCTAAAAACAAAGCAGAAAAAAATAATGAAATGGAGGAAGTATTTCCTAAAATGTCATTATTTACAAACTGTGAATTACTCTTTCTGGAGGAGATATGCTCTGATATTTATGAGTTGCTTCTCAATAATATGCTAATATTAGCATGTGTCATCATTGGCACAATACCAGAAAAGGACATTAAAATTTCTCCCTAGAAAATTACTCTCATAATACCACAATGGGAGGCATTATTTTTATCAATATGAGAAAAATTATATTGAAATCTTATCATTTTCATTTAATTTCTGGCTCCATCTGTTTTGTCTCTTTTCATCCTTAAAATAATTAAGACTGGCTGAGCCTATTCTCACAGCTACCAAATGAAATTCAATAAAGGGCTGGACTTTAAATCCCAGTCCAGGGGCTGAAGAGCTGTGTAAAGTGTTTGCTGTGCAGGCATAAAGACCTGAGTTTGAATCTCCAGGACCCATGCAAAAGCCAGGAATGGTGACGTACTCCTAGAGTCCCAATAAAAGAGAACCCTAGGAAGTTTGTGCTTCAGTTTGCCTGGTGGAGGCAACAGGGTACAATGAGAGAGACACCCTGAACACAAATAAGGTGGAAGGAGAAAACAAACATGGGAAGTTGTGCTCTGACATGTGTGCTGTTGAAAACACACAGTCTTGACCACACAGAGTAATGCACACATATGGGAATGCATACATGCAAAAACCAAAGCAAATCAAATAAAATAAATCCAGTCTGAATCAATCAGACACGCAGAATGATAGATGTGGACCAGGATGGCTGAGGAAACTTTTACAGAGCACAGCTATTCCTCAGTAGAGTTGCAGACAATGTTAGGAGTTAAGAAATTTTATAGGAGCCTGTATTTGAGATTTGTGGTGGGACAAGAGTAGTATTCAAAGATATCAAGTCCCTGAAATTATAATTGCTTCCTTTATGGAAAGAGCATGTTTTCAGAAGTGAATGCCTGAGATCCTGAATGGACATTTTTCTGGATGACCTAAGTGAATGTGAGATCAGAGGGAACTGTATACAGAAGAGGCCATGTGACTTAATCCCCGAGGCAGAGATGGAAGAACAGTGGTCTGAGATCAAGAAAGGTAGCCATCAAGCTTACTGAGGAAGGACTGCGCTTTCAGCACTGGTTTCAGTTAATAAAAGCAACTTTGGATTTCTAGACTCCAGAATACAGAAAATAAATTAGTGTTGACCTAGTCATCCTGAGAGGCAGCTCTGGTGTTTTGTTTTAAATGATGTACATTACTCTCACTTGCTATGTCTTTAAAGGGAGAGAATGATGTTGAGGAAGGTTTGCAGATGACATCATCAAGGAACCCATCTACTTCTTAAAAGTCCCACCCTAATCAAAAAAACTACTTGCAATCAATACATGTTGGGAAAGGGGAAATAGATCAATCATACTACCAAGGAGGCTCCATGCCCAGGAGTAGTAGGTGAACACAAAATACAAAACAAAACAAAACAAAAAAACTTTGTGCCTTATTTTGACCTTTTGGTTTGCTTGCTTGTTTTACTGATTTGGTTTGCTTTGCTTTTACTTCTTGACTTTGTTTTCAAAAAGGAAAAAGGAAATGAAGTTGGGTGGGTAGAGAGGATTTGGGAAAAATTGAGAAAAAAAAGACAATCAGAAACTTGCCCTTGTGAAGACCCATCCATAACCTGAAAGCTAGTTTTCTTGAATAGAGTTTTCCTGATTATGGGCAAGTCCCCAGCCCAGTAGTAGACAGGCACCACAAGATGAACTCAGTGGCATTTTTGGAAGACTTTTGTCTCTCAGTGCTTTGTCTGAACTGTTTTCTTATTTTACCTTACAGATCCTTTTGTTTATATATCATGGTTTCTGAATTTGGTTTTGTAGGTTCTCTCTGTGTGTGGATGTGGATCTCAGCTTCTGAATGTGGTGCTCATGCTTTTTCTTTGGATATTTTTGTTGGTTTTTTCATTTGTTAATCCTATTCTGGTTTGTTTTTATTCTATCCTATTTTATCTTACCAAAGTCTTTAGATGCTTTTTTTATTTAATGAGAGAAATAAAGAGTGCAGATTTAGATGGCTGGGGAAGTAGAGGGAATCTGGGAAATTTGGGGGAAGGGGAAATTATAATTGGAATTTATTATATGAAAAAGTTATTTTTAATAAAAACATATCCTTGTACAATAGTGGCACAAGCACTAGGAGAGTACGCAAATCACTTTCTAAAGTTGGATTTGAGCTGGTCTGAGGTGGCACAGCCTTTAATGCGAGTGCTCTGAAGCAAAGGCAAGTGGATCTCTGTGAGTTCAAGGCCAATCTGCTCTACAGAGTGAATTCCATGACAACCAGGACAGTTTCATAGAGAAACCCTGACTTGAAAAACAAAAACAAAAATTGAATTTGAAACTAACACCATGACATAAAGCATATGTAACCCATATGTTAAGGTGGCCAAGAACCCGAGATTAGTTAGGTTATGGGACATAAGAGAAAACCTACCATTATTCTGCTAAAGGAACATATCATAACATGGCTCCAAATTACATATTCCTACACTAATTACTCACCAGAGAATTTTCTTCTTGTAGTAGGTGGTAACTATAGAGATAATCACAACTGAACAACGTGCAGAACAGTGAGGGACACCGGAAACCTCAAGGGATCTATGTATCGAGGAGGCAGACAGATTGGAAGAAGCAAAGGTGGTGGATGGCGCCAGGAAAACATCAGTGTCCCATAACAGGACTGATTCCTGTATGAACGGACAGAGAGTGTGACAGCACACCCAAGGCCTGTGCAAGTTCACACCTGACAGGAGCCCAGCACTGACAGTTGGATCTTCATCAAGCCCTACACCTTGCCAAGAACTGGGCTCATAATTGATGCCTGCTGGGAAAGGAAAAATCGATTTTCTCCAATGGAGTGCTGCTAGCTATGTCAACAGCTGTCTTTACTCCTGAAAGTCTGTGAATGTCCCTATGATCAGCTGGGGATTTCACACTGGAATCTAAAAAAATTTCAACATGTCTTACAATGGAAAAACTGTCTTACAAAGTGTATCTAAATAGGCTATTATTAGACATAACTAACGATTGTTCGTGATATATGTGTGTGTTTGTGTGTGTGCTCAGTTTAATCAGTTGTAAAAGTATTATTCTTGTAGTCTCACTTGAACTTTTTAAAAGTCTGAGTTTAAAAGTTATCAAGTTATCCAAGTTAAAGGGGTCACTTTAATATCATGTAAGAAAAAGAAAACAAGGTAGAAACTATTACATGTTTTCTTAAGCAGGGTACTAAATTCCTAATATTTAGTATTATCGAGTATAATCCTCACTTCTAAAGGGAGACAGTATATCACCTGTCTTAAGGAAATTAAAGAAATTAAGCACCTATGATTATAACAAAATAAAGATTTTACCACTTTTTAATTTAATTTAATCCCAAACAACATGTACCTATTGTTTTGAAGTGTGTGAAAATCTTAACCAAATTTCAGCTCTCAGGGGAGCATTGATGGACTTTTGAGGGATAAACTAGCTTAGATTTATTAAGGGAAAATATTAGCCCCTGTGAATGCTGGTAGGGAAGAAGTACTTACTGTTGAGATTGACTCGGTGAATGGGACAACAATAAATGCATTTCAGCAAGGAAAATCAATGTAAAATCTCCCCACAGATATGTGGGAATTCATGCAAATATTTTGAAGCCAGAAGGTTAATGTCTCAGACACAGACTCTTGAATTAGTACAAGTGAAGAGGATGGTTTCTCCAGCCCCTGATTCCATGGTGCTGGGGAAGGGGTTTGTGAATCACTCGGAGAAGAACTGGGCTCTTGCACTATTAAAAATTAGAGCACCACAGTCTCTAGAAAACCATTTTAAGAGCCACTTTCCATAGCAGCAACTCGTGTATCTTCTCATTACATACAGAGCACACGGGAATAGATAGGGAACAACTGTTGCAACAGGGAACAGTTGAGAATAGCACACATCGAGAAAGGCACTGTGGCTGCACTGTGATGGAGTCGTCCTTCTTTGTGAAACAGCAATCGTGTGTGGTAATCAATAGAAATGTGTGATAACAAACAGATGATCCTTTGCTATCTTCCTTCCCGACACTTTGTGGCCAGCTGATTCCAACCAGACAGCTTCTACCTTCTGGTTTCAATCGAATTTGTATCCTAATGAGATGCTGCATATCTTCCATAACCGTGAAAAACTGTCAAATGTTATACCGAAATTTTCTCTTCCATGGTTTTATTGATGCTATTACTTTTAGCTGAAGGAGTCTACTTTTTTCCATGAAATGTAGGGTTAATGATTCCAAGACAGGAGAAGCTCAATGTACACAGAACAGTGTTAAAGAAAAGGGAATGTGTGCATGAAGGGGGAATCCTTCCTAGGGCATGACCAGTAATGCTGATTAGTAATTTTGCTCTTTGGTAGTGTCTTTTTCTGGCTTTGGTTTTAAGGACACCTGTAATGTAGTTGTAATTATTCCCAACTCTTGACATTTTAGGAGTGTTAAAAGATTGGTAATACTTCCTCTTAGAAAATTTTGTTAGAATTTAGCTATGGATACTTTTAGGTACTGAGTTCTTTAAGTTTTCATCATTTTTCAAATCTCATTTTTAATTTCACTATTTCAGCTCTCCTATTTAATCACGAGTCAGCCTTATCTTCTAAGACTTGCTTCATTTCTTCTATTCTCCTGTTTGTTGGCCTTTTATTCAGAAGAGTATCTAAAAGTCCATTTTATTTTTATGGTAGTTATCACACTGCATCTTTTTTTCTTTCTGATTTTATTTACAGTCCAAGGTTCTGGGATATGTATGGGTGGTTGACTGTTTCACTGTAAAACCACAAGGAAATGTATTGCATAGACTAGATGACACAGCCCACTGCGAAGCTACCTCAATGGTGTACCCTAATAGCTCTGTCTTCAAAACCTATATAGTATATTTTTGTACTGAGAAGTACAATGAAACAAGGACAAATGATTGTAAATTGAAGCATTTCTAAGCAAATAAAAAAAGTGAAGTAAGAAATAAGAAATAGTATATAAGACAGTAACTATTAATTGTCAACTAGAGAGTCTCAGGAATCACTAAACACAAACTTATTGTCTTGCCTATAAGGAGCTACCTTGGTTAATATAATTGAAGTAGAGGGTCAATGCTAACCATTCGCTGGCCTTGAACTCTTGGACTCAGGAGAAATGGATGCTGAGCAGCACCATCAATCACTCTTTGCTTCTTAACCGCAGACGCAATGTGACCAGCTGCATCTCTTTCTTAGCACTGTGACCTCCCAATATGATAAACCAAAGCCTCACAGTGTAAGCTAAATAAATGCTTCCTTCAGTAGGCTGCTTTGGCTATTGTGTTTTAACACAGCAACAGGAAAAGGTAACCACTGGAGCACGAGAACCACAATGCAGTGCGTCTATCAGAAACACGTGCAAGGATTGCAAGGATGCAACCAAGACGCTGTGGGAGAGTCAGGGGGCGAACGTGAGAGCTGAGGGTCCGACCATTCACTTCTATAGAAACCATAAAAATACTTTGCTAAAGCTTCATGAAATTTGCTAAACATGTCTTTATTCAAAGATAAACTACCCAGCTGGGGAATGGTGGCACATGTTTTTAATCCCAGCAGTTGGGAGGCAGAAGCAGGCGGATCTCTGGAGTTCAAGGCCAACCTGGTCTACAAAGCAAGTTTGGGAATGGTCAAGGCTACACAGATAAACCCTGTCTCAAAACAAACAAATAATAAAATAATAAATAAATAAATAACCCTTGATTCATGGTGACTTCTTAATTTACCCACTTTATAAATTTCAAATTTACAATTTACCATTCTTACTCTGTATCTCTGTTTTGGTGTCTCTCTAAGTGTGATGTATTTTCTCTTTGATTTGTATCAAGTGCTTAATTTGTCTTTCCCCCTTTTCTTCTATGACCCATTGAAGACCAAGCTCCTGATGCTTGGTTCCAATTATTTGTAGAATTTTCACTCTCCTCTCAGATATTGGAGTCTAGCTTCATTCCATTGATATCATGGTGCAACGGTACTTCATTCATTATTTTAGCGCCCACTCTTCCTCACCCTCTCCCCTTCTTCATCTCCCTGTCTCTATTCTTTTATCATTGGTATTGTTACTGTTGGGAAGTTCTCACTATTTTATATATTGTACCATCACCCAAC
This sequence comes from Dicrostonyx torquatus, assembly GCA_028555095.1. Taxonomy (NCBI): domain Eukaryota; kingdom Metazoa; phylum Chordata; class Mammalia; order Rodentia; family Cricetidae; genus Dicrostonyx; species Dicrostonyx torquatus. The sequence goes on from JAQHUG010000309.1 coordinate 1,850,923, forward strand.
CAGGAAGTCCCTACCAGTTGTCACACTGCTTTCTGCTGTGCTGCGCTGCCCCCAGGCCATCAGACTCTCAATTCTCAGTACTCAGTAAAAAGGAGACAGAACCTATCCATTAGTGAATTCTCAGAAAAGCTGGAACATTGGCGGCACATTGACTTCCTCCCCCTGCCTCCTCAAGAAGTCTGGGGCTGGGTGCTTTCTCCTAATCATGCCAAGCTTTGTGGCCACATGAGCTGCCAACCACATTATGCAATTCTCCATTGTCCCATCCTTTCCAACTATGTTGATCTGGGAGCATTGACTGAGGAGTTAACTATGACAGAAATGAGCCCCTCATGCAGGACTCTGCATTCTGCTCTCCAAGGGGGAAGTACTAAGATGGACCATGAGCTGTGGTATTAGGGGATGGGTTGACACAAATAAAATGACTTGTTCTCCTCGCTAATTCCCGTTCACACTTCTCAACTGTACCCTGAGGTACTGAGATTTCTTCAGTGCTTTCTGGAAACCTTATAAAGGTAAATTTGGATCTTTACATCACTGTTAAATTGGTGTTTCTGTGGATAAATTGGAGCATGCTTTTCTATCTTGCTGATGTCATTCTTAATAGTACTTTTAAACAGCAATTACTACGCATGTTGGCATAAATTTTCTCCCAATGTCACCACGTCGACACTCGCATTAGAACTAAAGCAGATATTCTCTAGGGCTATTTACACTCTGTTGCACTATGCTGTGCTAGACATTCTGAAGTGTGGAGCAATGTGTCATGTCATTGTCTCCAAGATGACTAGGAAAAGGAAAGTAACACATGTAGACCACAAGAGTGCAAGCTTGGGTATTGTGCCAATCACTGTTTAAATTACTCTTCTAAAATTCCTAGGCCATAGATTAAACGTGTCATTTCTCTAACCTCATTTTCTCATTAAAAATGGGTCAATGGTATTACTTCACAGCTACTGCTAACAAGAAAAAGTAAATAAAAGAATTAGTTAACTTGGGTATAAAACTATTTAGGTGAAATTTGCTATATGTGGTGGCCTATGCAATAATCAGAAACACTAAAAAAGAAATTACAATTTCTTTATTTTTGCTTTATCTGTTGAATGGATAACATTATATCCTATCTAAAATATCAGTGATATTTCTGACAAATAACTACTGGATAACATGATAAATTTATTGAAAAAACTTTATAGCTAAAAGCCTATTCAATTTACATAATTTTCTAGAGAATTATTGTATGGTTATATAATAAGTCATATGTATATATAAAATTATATGTAATCATATATTATTAGATTGTATATAATATATCAGATATTCATGTTTCTTCTAACTCACATGTTGTGACTGTCTTGATAGTACTATATCATTTAAATATTCATAATGACACAAATCTAACACTTTAGATTAGTAGTTCTCAACCTTCCTAGTGCTGTGACCCTTTAATGCAATTCCTCATGTGTTGAACACCAACCACAAAATTATTTTTGTTGCTACTTAATAAGTGTGATTTTGCTACTATATTGAATCATAATGCAATACCTGGTAGGCCCGGTATCTGATATGCAACCCCTGTGAGAGGGTCGCTCCACCCCCAAAGAGTTCATGACCCACAGGTTAAGAACCAGTGCCTTAGCTACTTCATTGGTCAGAGTTTGGTAGAGGGGAATGATGAGTAGAATGAATATAGATCTATTGTCTTAAGGATGCAGGCTGAGGAGTTCCGCTGCTCAGTACACAAGGCTGAGTTCCTTAGGAATCATAATCTCTCAGCGAAGTGCAGGAGAGCCACCGGTCCTGAGTCTGTGCTGAGAAAATGAAAAAAACTGACTTCTGAGATCAGTGAAGGGTGGCAGAAACAGGATAGAGTCACTCACCAGCCAGGGGCAAGGGAAGCAGTCCTCTGTATGTGGATTGTCCTCAGGGGGTTTCCACTCAGTTAGGATTTGCTCCTTACTCAACCCTTCCGGAATCTCTTCATGGACTCACCAAGGGGTTTCTCTCTAATTTGATCCTAAATCCAATCGATTTGACAATCAAGATTAACATCGCATGTAACTATTTAAAGTTCACGTCACTAATAGTTCAGTTTTTATTGCTCTTGTAAAACTCGGACTAGAGGAACTTCAAAGGGAAAGGGCTTTATTTGGTTTACATTTCCCTGTCCCAGCCCATCACTGAGGGAAGCGAGGGCTAGAATTCAAACACGGATCTGGAGGCGGAAACTGAAGTGTAGACTGTAGACTAGTAGCTCTCGACCTCCCTAAGGCTCTGACCCTTTAATACAGCTCCTCATGCTGTGCTGACTCCCAACTATAGAATTATTTCACTGCTACTTCCTGTAATGTTGTTACTGTTATGAATCATGGTGTAAATGTCTGATATGTGACCCCTGAATGGTCACAGCCCACAGGTCGAGCACTGTTGCTTGAGAGGAACACTGCTACTGACTTGCTCTCGATGGCTTGGTCGGCCTACTTTTCTATATCATTCAGGCTGGCCCTCACAGGGCGACACCTCCGCTAGTGAGCTGGGTCCTCCTTTAGTAATCAAGCAAATGCCCTGAAGACTGGCAAACAGGCCGATCTGATGGAAACAATTGAGGTTCCTTCTTCCCAGGTTACTAATTTTGTCCAGCTGGGAAAAGTTAATCAGCAAAACATCCCTGAGTATCATTTTTGTGGGAAAGTAATTTGGAAACAATATGGATAGAAGCCTCCAGGATCAACCTGAAAGTTAGAAGCTGATCTGAAGCTGCAATCACTTCCAGTTAATGATGAACTTATTGTTTAATGAGTTTTTCAGAACTGCAGTGACGAATAAAGGTTGATCAATTAAGTGGTATTTCTGACCTACCCATTTAACTAATGCATCACATTAATGACAAAGAGGGTCTCTAACAAATAACATTTGTCACCTCAGTCTACTTGTTAGACAATAAGGAACCATGGAAGATTCCTTATCAAACACACACACACACACACACACCATGTATATATATTCTAAAATATTATTATTAAGGAATCATGCCTTTGAATTGTGTGGTAAAACACTCCAAAATCTATTGAGATATAATAATTGTTGAAAACAGCGGCTGGGGAAATGGATTGGTGGGTAAAAGTTCTTACTGCATAACTTTAAGGACCCATGTTCCAGTCCTAGCATCATGAACAATGCAAGGTAGTGCTGCTCATGACTGTAACACCAACATTATGGAGCAGAGACATGCAGATTCTGGGAGCTTACTGGCCAGGCAGCCTTTGCTAAATAATCAATTTCCATTTCCATGAGAGACAGTGTCTCAAGGCAACACGGTGGAGAGTAATAGGATAAGACACCCCGAGTTTCTGTGGTCACCCTGTGCACCTGCACAGGTCATGCACCCATTGACTCCCAGGTATACACTGGCACACAAGGAAATACAAATGTACACACACATATACCACACACAACACATTCATGCCATCAGTGAAAATAGAGATGAAAAACTATACAATGAGTACCTATCATTTGTTTGTGAAAGAAAGAAAATTGGATCTATCAACTACCTAGTCATTTCTATAATGCTTGTCTTTCTCTACCGACAAGTAATAGGTGATTTAGAAGTAACTGACTGAATTCATCACTATACCATTATATCGCCCATGTCTGGCACCAAGTAACAGATGGTTGGCTGAATATATAATTTAATATTTACTGAAGAACAAGACTGAAATTCAGAGTGCTCAGCCTTTTCCAGTGGGCCATCTCCTCCACACTCAACAGTACATCAAAGACTAATCCCTCCACCATTTAATCGAAGAGAAGTAAAATACGGATGTGATAGATGCCTTGCCCACGGCCTGTAGTCAGCAAATGTAAGTGCTGGTACCCTAGTCTTTCCCTCAAGAAGCATCTCTTTCTTTACTCCAGGGAAGGCTACCAAGTCCAGGGAATCTAAGGAGCATCTGAGCCTGAAGACATCATAAAACATATTTGGATATTTGACACCAGGGTGATTTCCTTGACTTCTTGGACTCTTATTCATTCTCACGGCTGTGAAAATAAATTGACAAAATTGATGCTTTTCTCACTGTCAATTGAAAACGTTTTCACAGAATTAACCCTTAATGACTGCTGCTAAGTGCTCAGTGTTTAGACGTAATCAGGTGTGAGGAGGACAGTGATTCATCCTTTCCACTGCAGCCTTATGAGCTGGAAACTTTCATTATCCTCCTGTCGCACACACATGGAAACCAAGGAGTGAATATACTTAGGAATTGTTCTAAATTAATGCATGTGTGTGTGACAAGGAATTTGGTCTCATCTTCCAGTTCTGACAAAAGCCTGGCCTTTGTCAACAAATCATACAAGGTTATATACAGACCCCTGAACTTCACATACTAGACCATATGCCAGTACCCTGCCCTTGTGCTTTGCCTCATTGAGTTTGAGTTATTTGAAAAGTTTGCCATAAACTGGGTGTCAAAACAATTGTTCTTCACAGTGTTGAGGACTGGCAAGACCAAGATCAACACACCAACAAATTTTGAGCCAGGAGAGAGCTCATGGCCTGGCTTATTGATGGCTGTCTCCTTGTACCTTCACACGGTTGGGAGCAGAGAGAGAAGCCAAGCCCTCCTGCATTTCCCTATGAGATTTGTATCCCTTTCCTGGGGATTCTATTTTCTCACTGTGATCATTCCCAAAGTTCTTAGCCCCTAATGTCATCACATTGGAGATAGACTTTTAATATGAGGACTTTCTTTAGCTCATATACCCCACTGACTGTGGATACCTGGGGAGGCGCTGTCCCAGGATGGCAAGCACTTCAGCAACAGCTGTGACTGAGAGCTGCTGAATCTGCCAGGGGCCTAATCGGAAAATCCAGTTGGAAGAATCCTCCCAAAGTTCCAATCTAAATAGAGTAAATTGTCTATGCTCTGCATGATGTTCCCAGAAAAGAACTCATTTTATTTAAAATGGTCAGCTCATTCCAGTCTCCTCAAAAGGAACCTAGTATTCGTTGCCTGAAATAGTCACAGAAGGAGCCATCCCTGTCTGTCAGCCAGGCAGTGCTGACAAGGGTGACCAATGTGCTGCTATTTCCTATACAAATTTCAGCCTGTGCCTTTAAGTAGAAGGAACATGCTCTCTGAAGGTCCTTACACATTGCTGTTCACAAGTGGAGACTTGTCAACGTGCTACCTCAGGGACTATGGCCTCCTTGGATGTAAACTCTCATGATATTACTTGCATTGCTGAAGTGGCTATTCATCCCCTGACCAGGGGGCTAGAATCTTTATCGGAAGAGGAGAGGAAGAAAGAACATTTTCCCCCATATTTAAGATTCTTGAAAAGATCTTACTTACACCTGAGAACCTGTGCTCAAAACCCATAGCCTCAAAAGTACTAAGGTCACTGTCACTTTCTTGTCAGTGCTGACCTCTGAAGTATCAGACCCCTATACTATCAAACCTTACAACTGGAGAAGGAGGCCATCACCTCTGGCTCTGGCCATCAGGATGACAAATCAACAAAGGCTTGGAAAAACATTGGAAACAAACAAGCAAGAGAGCAAAGTCACCCCCCAATGTAGCCACTGCCATCCTACTGACTGTGACTCTTACTAGCATTGATCAGAACGCTCTTGTTGGTTGTCAAACCACGGGCTCAGACAACTCATGTCAGCCACTGCGTCAACCAGACACATCAAGTGTAAAGTTAGCATGCCATTGAGATGTGTCTGGTAAACTTGGATTTCAAATGCCATCTTAACAGTCCACAACCCAGTCTCATCCAGCTTTGTCACTCTGTGACCCTCAAATTTTGTTCTATGAACCCATCTTCCATGATCATTCCAAAGCAGGTTGTCCAACAACTTAGGTGATGTAGGAGTCCCCACGGTGTGCTGTGATTGTCATTAATGAGAAACTGTTTTGGACCTATAGCAAGGCAGAACTTAGGTAGGCAGGCAAAGCTAGGATGTATGCTGGAAGAAATAAGGGCAGAGTTGGGAGACGCCATGGAGCTGCCGCCTGAGATAGATGTGCTGAAACTTTGCTGGTAGGCCATGACCTCATAGTGATATACAAATTAATAGAACTTGGTTAAATAAAAATATGATAATTAGCATATGAAGATAGAGCTAATGGGCTAAGCAGTGATTCAATTAATACAGTTTCTGTATGATTATTTCAGGTCTAAGCTAGCCGGGTGGCTGGGAACTAACTAGCAGCCCTCCTCCAACACTTAGGGGCCATCTCTATGCATCCGAGTCCCTGGATATTCGTCAAAATGCTTAATCTGTACTCTACTTGAACTCCTTATCCAATCCTTCTAACAAAAACTACAGTAAAGTCTCTTTCCCTGTTCCCCTATGCCCCCCCATGTCTTTTGGCAAGCCCCTTTGCTCCCCTGTCTTCCCTTCACTGCATATGTGCCATGGTGTGGTGTATTGTACCTCTCCCTCCTCCTGGAAGAACTAACTAAATGTCTCTCTTTTGTCCATTCTTTTCTTCAGACAGGCTATTGCTAGGTAGCTTGGGCTGGGCTTAAATCCTCAATCCTTCTGCTTCAGCCCAGAATTCGGGCCTTACCCCTATGTGCCACCACACCTGACACATCTCTGTTCAGTGGCAGTTAAACCTTTATCTGCTGCCTTTACATAGCAAAATAATAATCAAATCAGGGAGCTCACTGCTCACAAAATGAAGCTAGCTTCTTTCCCAGAAATAATCAATGGATCAAACCATAATACAAAAATTTCTACTTTAAAATCCACAAATTCAATAATAACCTGTGGTACTCACACCCATTTTTCTCTTCTTAAATCATGCGTTGTATCAGCATAGATTAATTATATGTGATAATGGATTTCATTATGACATTTTCATACATGTGCTTAATACATTTAGATCGTAGTCCCCTCTCTTGTGCCCTTCTCACTCCTACTAATCAATCTTTGCAACTTCTCTCTCTCTCTCTCTCTCTCTCTCTCTCTCTCTCTCTCTCTCTCTCCATGTATGTGT
>JAQHUG010000309.1:1914007-1940455 GCA_028555095.1 Dicrostonyx torquatus
GATGGTCCTAAGGTACCTCCATCTCCGACGGGAGCCTCATGGCGTCTGGCCCAAGGGTCACTTTTTCTTACATGTTGACCAACATTTACTGTTATCTGTTTCTTGATGACTTCTATTCTGACTAAATCAATATAAAACATCAACCTAATTTTAATGTTCAGTTCCATAACAGCTAAAGACAAGTGTAATTTTAAATTGTTAACTTTAAGTTATCTGTTTCCAAAGATGTAGATGTCTAAGAGCAATCTCGCTATGAGACATTCAGTTGTCAAATGCCTACACAACTTAATATTAAGAAAATCCTTGTTTTATAATTAATTTAACTCCACAATAATTAGAATGGTGGGGGGGGACAAACAATAAATAATGGAATGCCGTCTCTAATTTTAGAGCCAAGACATACAATCATGAAAATGTATGAAAGAGAAAAAGTTTATTCCAAAAATCCTGAACAAAAACCACTCATGAAATGCCACATGTTGTTTTTTACAAAACTAAGAACTATGAGACAACTGGCGACTCGTTGGGTCTACTTTTGGCCTATCAACAGCCAAGCAGTGAGTGTTCCTAACACAGAAGACCGGAGAAACCCCAAGGCACAAAAGTCACCCTAGAGAGAGGACCCAGAATCTTGACCTCAGCAAACCTCACAATCTCCCTGACAGCTAGCCCATGAATCCACAAGCACACCAAGGCACATCTAGTTTGGAGGTGTTTTATTCCCAGCAATTTCATTTGTAAAATGAATCTACAGTTAAAGGTTTCCAGACTTTTGAAATATTAAAAGGAGGAGGAGGAGGAGGAGAAACAGCAGAAAAAAATAAAATGGAAAAAGGTAAAAATCCACAGTAAAAAAAAATAAAGTGTGAAAGAATAACAGTACACAGGAGGCTGGAGTAATTGGCTATGGTGCAATAACTTAGAATTACTGTTGTATGGTGAATATGTGTATATATGTGTGTGTATGATGTATATGTAAACATATATTCAGACACACATATATATACAAATCAATTTAGGGTTATTTTTAAGTTCTCTGTGGCAGCTGTCCTCATTTCTTGCACTGGATGGACAGCGCTCATGCACACAGCACTTCAGAGTCATGAGAGAGACATCCAGTTTAGATTGAGCAGGTATGTGTGGAACTCCATTTGAAAGTTTTGTAAAACTCTGATCTGCTTTAAGATGTTAGAAAATTGATGCCCATAAGCAAATAACAAATAGACATTTCTTTATCATATAAAGGAACCATGATGGCGAGTCTACAGATAATGACAATGCACTCAAACCAGAACTATTATTTTTTTATTTTTAAAGATTTGCTTACTTTTATTTAATGTGTAGTGTTGCTTGCCTTCGTGTATGTCTGTGATCCTCCATAAAAATCTATGGAGGGCAGAAGAAGTCATCAGATTCCTTGGAAGTGGAGTTACCGACCATTGTGAGCTGCTATGTGGGTTCTGTGAATCAAATATAAATCTTCTGGCTGATTTTCCAGTTCTCTTAACTACTGAGCCAAACCTCTAGTTTTATACCTTAACAAAGTCAGGTGGGCCAACAGTGAAAACCTCATTGCCTGATCCTCAATCAAGGTCAGGGAAACACGTGCTCAGGAAGTAGAGATGGCAAACTTTGACACAGCTTTCAGAAGCTCAAATTAGAAGGGCAAGAAAAGGTCACTAGCAGGGGAGAGCAGGTTGAGGCCAGGACTCCAAATGGTTCCAACACTCTCGTGTGGCCATAAAATGTCAGATTCCATGATTATAGAGGATTAAAAGACTTAGCTTTGTGTTCTAGAAATTAAGGACCATTTGGTTGTTTTCAAAGTTGGCTTATCTAAGACTTTTAAAATTTATTTATTTATTTATTGGTTTTTCAAGTCATGGTTTCTCTGTGTACCTTTGGAGTCCTGGAACTTACTCTGTAGACCAGGCTGGCCTCGAACTCACGAAATTTGCTTGCCTCTGCCTCCTGAGTGCTGGGATTAAAGGCGTGTGCCACTACCACTCAGCATCTAAGACTTTCTTTCACAATCTGAAAATTCTTATAAAACTTTATGTTTTAAAGTTTGGTAAATTTAGCCTAGATACACTAACTCACATTAACTAAATCTAGCTAAATACCTCCTGAGGAGCCAATAATATTCAGTTAGTTTGCAGTAGCTAGCCTTTGCTATTTTTTCTCCTCAAAAGGGCAGTTTTTAGAGAAGCACCTTACTGTGATTATATCAGTTATTTATAGGGGACTTTCTGAAAGGAAGTTTAAAATAAAAGGACCTTCAAACACCATCAATTAAGGGAGTTCATCATCTATTCGTACTGTGAGTCTGAGCATTCATCTCTCTCTGCCAGTGCCAAGTCATTTTAAGGTCGTGGATCATCTTATGATCATATCTCTTATATTTTCATCCCAAAAATATGTGCTTCCTCTTCACAGCCATTGCTCACATTAGCTCTTCCCTTTGAATTTTATTATAATAGACATATTGGGGTTGGCTACTGCTCGTTCTATCCTTTCTTGTTAAGAGCTCTGTCATCCTGGCCCAACAGCTTTGTGTGTGATTCAAGTGTTGCTTTTCACAGAGGCAATTTTAACCTACAATGCAAACATCCTCATTATGGGACTGATGAGCACAAATGACAGCATGATACGGCTGTCTTCTGAACTGTGCACTTATTGACCTATTTACCAATTATATCTTTCCCACTTTAACATTGTACACCATGGATATTCATAAAGGGCAGTAAGTAATTCTTATGAGAGTACTTATTAGCAAAAAAATGGAGGTAATGCAATTTTCTATAAAATTTGCTGGAAAGGATTAAGGACATAGAAATAAACATATGAGATTTAAGGTCTAATGAATCCATAACCACTTCAATAGTGTTCTAGGAGATTTGAAGCACATATACAAATAGGATTATTAATGTTATAATTAAGTCACCATTATCAAATGTACATGCTGGACCTGGTTTGGTGGTACATAACATAATTCCAGCATTCAGAACATGAAGAGAGAAGAATTGCAATCCTGGGATCAGCTTGGATTACATTGCTATCCAGGTAGTAAGGGCTCCATAGCAAGACCAAATCACAAAAAGACAAGGAAGTAAAGAAACAATAACATAATATGCAAACAATTTCATTTATTTATTTTTCTCAATTGTTGACTAAGACTCTAAAACATCAGAACCATTTTCCTTTGCCCTAGCAAATCCCAGTTTGGCATCGTGAGTGAGAAGGAAATCACTCCACAGTGTAACATCTTTGCATTTCAAATATAAGAAGTACAAATATGTACACGTGTACCAAGATGGGTTAAACACATTTTGTATAATTAAGTTCAAATAAGTCTGCAATATTACACACAAAAGAAAGAAGGCCAAACTACATGACTTCTAAAACTTAAAACTCTAGTCATAAGAATCAGTTTTATTATCTCTGCCTGAAAATTACCAACAATATACTAAATTAGGCCAGAGTTTATTAATACACTGAAGATAGTTTGATTTATATAAATATTTACTTTCATTCTTATAGTTATGTGCACCTCAAATATCACATTTATTAGAGAACCAGTGAGTATAAATAACAGAGAAATGTGGGTAATTTATTATTTCAACTATGAATTTTAAAACTTTCGGAGAAATAAAAGTTTACTTTATGGACCTGCTGACTAAATTATTAATAGTCTCAAGCAAGAAAAATTACCACCAGCAGGAAAAAAAAAACAAACCTTTTATCTTGGCCTGCAAAAATATAGTAGTCATTGAAAAAGTGGGTCACTGCAGCAGCTAGATCAGTGTAAGTAATCCGAACTGACAGGGGAACACCAGAAGTCCATACGCTGTGGATTTGGGGTTTGAATGTTTTTGTAAATCTGACATTTTTTTTTGAAAGACAGATGAGAATTCATAAGATTATGCTAATTAATAGCATAAATTAAAATATTTTATAGAATTTGGTACATGAAGAATTTTGTTGGGTAATGTTGAAGAGCTAAATGAAATACAGACATTCTAATTTTGTATTTATCTTATTTGTTTCTAAATCAGAAATCTCCCCAAACGGATTTATATTGATGCAATCATTTTGCAAATGTTTCAGGACAATGGCCATCAAAATGATTCTGCAGTTCCAAATACTAGGAGAGGATTCAAATCACACAGAGTTGTCTTGGAGATCTACAGTACACATACCCAGTTCTGAGAGTGTGCCCCGTGCAAAATGCAATATTCGGTGTTAATTTGAAGAGAACAGCAGTCTAGATGCCCCACAAGCACAGTGTCTAGATTTTTTTAAAATTTCTACATGGGTTGAGTCTCTCCTTGTCGGTGCGTTTACAAGGTTAGCACATTAATGAAAGGCTAGAATTGCAGAGAAGAGTGAGAATGGATTTTGCGACGTGGGCCCTGTCTTTAAATCTTGTATTAACTGAAATGACTTCTAATCCAACTCGCTACAATGAAATAGTCTCCAGGTTTCAAGTTGATGGCAAGTATCTTTGGCCCCAACTGAAGAGTCTGTGTTAAAAATTCTGTCTGCAGGACAGTACATGGCTCTATAGTGTGTTTTGATCTGCTAATAAAGGTGCCTCTCACCCTGGTGTTCGTCACAGAACATAGTGAGGCAGAGACTCATGAGATGCCCTCTGGCTAGATGCTAATAAGGCCACCGGGAAAAGGCCCCCCTTTTTTGGCAAATATATCTGCATAACACCCCTGTCTCCTTGAAAATAGAGTCAGGAGCCTCTGCTGCTCATACTGTACATGCTTAGAGTCCCTTCAGAGAAAGCATCCTCATTGCTTCTCAGAAGGAATTTAGTCCATGGTTTTTTTTTTCTCCTCATCTATTTTTAGGAACCAAAGCAGCAGGGTATGTCAGAAGGGCTGCCACATGAATTATGTATTTGTCCTTTCCCGGTGGGCGACATTCTCTTTACTTTATGAAGCTTTGAAATCTTAAAATGGTATGTTTTGGGTAGAACTTCTCCACATCTTCCATCCAACATACTTCCTCCCAGTTACATGGTTCAATTTGTCCCTTGCTCGCAAGAAGCTATTTTCAGATCCATTCTCCATAAAGTGTCCTAAATACTTTCACTTCCATTGCTTTTGTTAGCAGTACAAAATTATTAATTGTTATCTCCACTTTTCCTAAAGGCTGTAAGGTTTGAAGTACTTTAGTTTCTCAGATTAAATTATTCTGCGTGGTTTATATTTTATTCTTCGTTCATTGTGTTACTACAAAATGGTACCAAACTTTGACACTGAATAAAAATAAAGAGCAATGAAGTGGACATACCCTAGAACTTTGACCAGTTAACTCTTGTACCTGTAAAAGTGTAGACCCTACATGTGGAAACTTCCCACACAAAGCTTTGTTAAAGTAACAAAATTATTCTACTAATGTCTATGATTAATATGCCTGAAATAAGAGAGGCTTTTTGACTGAACCAGAGCTGAATTGTCCACATAAAAAATAACGATTCCTTTTTCTTTCTCACAAAAGTGCTGACCTTACGCATAAGTGCAAGTATTGCTTACTGCAAACTCTCCGCCCGACTCACTGCAGCCTTTGTCTTTATCTAATTCCATCATCTCAGATGCCAAAGTCTCCCTTTAACAAAGACTGCTACTGAGCATCATGCATGGCTTTCTGTACTTTGCCTGCTCTTTTCATTGCCCATGGGAAAGCTGAAAGTGGCAGGGATTCCAATCTGAGCCAGCTAATGTTTAGCACCCTGTAGAAGGAGCTCAGGAAGCTGAAACTCCTTGGGCATAGACGTCCTCATTGGACTTATGTAATGTACTTATTACTCTAATTTCGTAACTATGATTCACCACCTCAGAATTATAGAAAGTCAGCTTAGCTATGCAACAAACAGTAAACAAGAACTGTTCTTTCTAGACAAAAGAAAATGCACGTTCTCCTTTATTTTATTTCTTATCCTGTGTGTTTATGTGCTGTGTGTACATGATTTTGTGTGGCAGTGTGTGCGCCATGACATGCATGTGGAGAACACAGCAAAACCTCGACTGTTGAGTCTCTTTTACACCTTGTTGAGGGAGAGTCTCACTGTCTTCACAGCTGTGTGTGGCCGACTTAATGTCCCTAACTTCCAGGGGTTCCATCCTTGGAGGAGCACAGGGATTACAGATCCACATGACCCTTTACATGGGATCTGGGAACCAAACCTCATGCTTACACAGCAAATGCCTTATCTCACCAGTGCTACATGCTTCATTTTATATGTAGACTCACAATAGAGAAAAGGAGCTGGGCAGTGGTGGCACACGCCTTTAATCCCAGCACTCGTGAGGCAGAGGCAGGTGGCTCTCTGTGAGTTCTAGGCCAACCTGGTCTACAAAACATAGCTCCAGGACAGGCTCCAAAGCTTCAGCGAAACCTTGTCTCGAAAAAAGCAAACAAACAAATAAACGAAAGTGACTTGAAAATAGAAGACGGAAGAGAAGAAAAATGGGGAAGAGGAAGGATAAGTAGACAATGATGGACAAATATGATCAAATTGCACAATATGAACGTATGAAAATATAAAACACCAATTTGTATAATAAAATTTCAAGTATTATAATTTTATAATTTCAAGTGTTATTAAGATGTAACAACATATTTATTAAGTATGAGAAAAAAGAAATGATCTGAAAGGACCAAAATATTTAAAGAGAATTTAAAAATTAATTACAGCATTTTCATAATATTCATGATTTAAAAATTATCTCTACAGTCCCAGGGTATTCAACATCCTCTGGCCTCCATGGGCACTTGCATTGCTGAATACAGCAATAGAGAAATACAACCTTTTTATTTGGTTATGTGTTTGGTCATTTCTGTAATGGTTAAAATTGTGTATCCATTTGCCTGGTCCACAGGGTGCTCAGACATTTACTTAGAATCTTCTGAGTGTCTATTAAGATGAACTGGTAGGCAGAGACAGGCCACCATCACTAATGTGATAACCCCATATACTATGATGAAGGGCTGACCAGAACAAAAATGCTTGATTATGAGAGAATTTATTTCTTCTGTTTCATAATGATCAAAAGGTAGCATCCTGCCTTAAACCTGAAATAGAATATTTGAGGATGCACATATACACACATGTGATTTAGACAAAAGAAGGATGTCACATACTTCGCAGATCTACACTCAAACAAAGAATAAATTGGGTCTTCCACAATGGTAATTTAATTATTGAAAACAGTTTTTGGTTCTGAAATTACCACTTTACAACATGAATTTATGGATTCCAACAATATCTGCTCTAGTAATCTTGTAATGTTATTTTATCTAAGGACAACTAGCTTAATGGTCACATAGAAAACAATTCCACATGACACAGTGAGCTCACCCGCTTTGTCCTTGTGCCAGTGGCTCATGGTGCTTCTGAAAGGAAGGAAACAGACCCCCTCAATTATGTCTTGCTTAACTATGTGATTTATACCATTAACCTGTGTTTAGTCAAACTGCTTTCACATAGTCTGTCATCTTCCCAAGCAACTGCAGCTCCTTTCACAAACCTCTTCCCTGTGGAAAATAATTTAGATTATTCTCAGCTCATTAACACTGAGAAAGTTTAACACACATTAGGCTCTACTTCTATGTAATAAGAATGAAACTGCCTGAAATGATAACTCACAGATAGACCAAGTAGGATGCGTTCTCAAAAATTGTCTACATAAAACATGCATCTTAGAGCACCTCTGTATGTACATTTCTCATCATCACCTGCTGTAGCTGATTCCCGGCTTTTCATGTAGTCATAGCATATTAAGAGCACTGGTAGGAGACTTGCTAATATGCTCTGTTTGATTTTACTTTGGGGATGTGGAGCATGCATGATAATGATATGTCAGTGCAGACTCATTGATTTTAACAAATGCCCTGCTCTGTGTGGGATATTGACAGTGTAGACAGCTCCAGATGCCAAAATCAGAGATTATATGACGAACCATTTGCACAGTTCTACTATAATCCTGAAACTGTTCCAAAAGTCAAGTTGATAAAACAAACAGCTTACAAGAATAGTCAATAACCTAACCCAGAAATCTGCAGGGTTAATTTCTGTGCATGACTATAAGGTAGCATTTCCAAATAAAGGTTGTTCTAAGTCTGTTGATATGATCATGGGTACTTCTGATGCTTGCACTTGGAGCTACACACAGGGACATTAGACACAGTTGGCATAGGAAGGCAGCATCTAGATCTCCTTTTTCTCACATCTCATATGAATTGTGGTTAAAAGAATGACACAGATGGAACTAGACTTATGTTCCAGGAACTTTCTGGCAATGACCATTTCAAAATATCACATTTCTTTCCTGTGAATTTGTCGTTATATATTTCTCTTAAATACTTAAAAAGAAAAGTACAGCCCCAGCAGGTACAAAGGGTAGGAAACTGTTGTGAATAATGATAAATGTGGTTGGAATCCAGAGTGCTGTGCTGTTCAGTTCTTACCTGTATCTCCTAATAATGTCTCTGCTTACACTTCATGTCTCTAGGCTCATTTGATGTATGTTGAAAATGACCCCAATATACTTCTTTACCTAAATTTCAGATTTTTTTTTATTTTATGGCCTCTGTGGATCTAGTCTGACTAACCTGTGAAAGGTGAGGTCTCCAGGTTAAATCTGAGTAACTCCTCAAAGTGAGAGGGTCATTTACCTTTGGTTAGCGCAGCAGATGGACCATCACATGGTTGACTTAAGGCTCAGTGCCCAGCCCTATGAGGACAGTTGGTAATTCATAGGGTGGCCTCAGTTACTTGAGAAAGCTATGAATTGGTTATTAAAAGATCAGTACGGAACCCTCATGTGGGATGCCCATCTGTATGCTGTGAATATGATTTATTACCATTGACTAATAAATAAGTTGATTTGACATATGGTAGGGCAGAATAGAGCTAGGTGGGAAACTCAAATTGAATACAAGGAGAAAGAAGGCAGACTCAGACGTGATGCAAGCATTGGCAGGAGAAGCAAAATGTGAGGTAATAAACTATGAGCCTAGCGGTAAAATATAGATTAATAGAAGTTGGTTCATTTAAGATGTAAACACTAGTAAGTAATAAGCCTGAGCAATCAACCAAACACTTTGTATTAATATTAAGCCTCAGAGGGTTTATTCAGGAACTGGCAAATGGGAGAGAAACATCCAGTTACAGAACCCTACTGCAAATATATACTCAAGAAGTGGTTTTAATGAAAACATATGCTTAGGTCAGTTCTAAGAAAGATATGGTGCAATAGAGGTCTGCAGCAAAACAGTATTTGTCAGACATAGCAGGGCCTTTGCACATAGAAATTCACAACTGCCATGACTGTGTGCATAGGAGTTGGAAAAGATCAAGCAATCCAAAATCCCAGCATGAAAGAGAGAACTCATGAAGCCCCACCCCTAGTTGAGGAACTACTGACAATTGCAGGCAGAGTGAAAGTTGGTTTTCTCAGGGAAGTGATGAACTAGGAGAGGCCGTATGCTCTGGGAAATGGTCCTGTATCCATTCTCACAGAGGCAACACTAAATGGACTCAGTCTAAAAACAATGTAGAGCTCAATAAAAATCAATAAAAAATAATAGAAAAAATAAAAACAAAGAGCATGAAACCATCAGGGAAATGTGTTGGGGGAATAGGGGAGAAATTGGAGAGAAGGGATTAGGCAGATAGATTTGATTCAAATACATTATATGCATGGATAAAATCTCAAACAATAAAATTAACTTATTTTTAAAAGAAATGGTTAGTCAACATAAATGAAAAGAATTCTTTATTCAGACACTTATTTCTTCCACTTTTAATTACATCTGAAAATTGGTTGTAAAATCCATATGTTTGCCACATAATTTAATAGTTGATAGAAAACACAAAATTGGTTTCCCATACCACAAGGCCTGATGGGTAACTAGGATGTTGCCTTTACCGGGTGTTTGTTTCTTGGCATGGAGCATACCAGGCTCTTCACACTGAGCTGTGCTTATTTCTCATGGTCATTCTATCATCTGCTTCTCCCTTGGAAAAGCAAAGAACTGGAAACTGTGACATGAGAAAAGTCTGTCCAAATGTATGCAGTAAAAAATAAAATTGGAGTACAATATCATTTGCTGTTTCACATTACCATACTATCAACAAAAAATGTGAAACTTGAAGCTGTCTTCTGAACTTGCATGTTCTTTCACAATGGATCCTATGAGCCCTTGGAAATGAGTGATAATAAAAGGGGCAGCAGACAAGAGAGTGCTGAGTCATTCATGGATGCCAATGCCAAGGAAGGACACGAAGGGTCATAGGCACCACACAGCCACCTAAGAGAGAGGTACGTAGGACAAAATTCTTACCTGCACAGACCTCCATTTTAACATCTATAATCCATTCATATCTAATTTTAAAAAGAAATAACACAAGATCTTATAGTATAAGACTTAGTAATATGAAAAAATTTACATGAAGTGTCACAGCAATACTGGTCTAATAAAAATGTTTTAAAAATATTCTTTACCAATGCTTAATCATACTACAAGGGCATTTGTTCAACTATGTTTATCGTAGCATTATTTGTAATAGACAGAACCTGGAAACAACCTAGATGCCCGTCAACCGAAAAACGGATAAAGAAAATGTGGCACATTTACACATTAGAGTACTACTCAGTGGGAAAAAAAAATGACATTTTGAAATTTGCATACAAATGAATGGAACTAGAAAAAAAATAGCCTGAGTGAGGAAACCCAGTCCCAGAAAGATGAACATGGTAAATACTCACTCATAAGTGAATTCTAGCTGTAAAGCAAAAGATAATGAGCCTATTGTCCATGACCCTAGAGAAGCTAAGTAACAAGGTGAACCCTAAGAAACCATATATAAATGCCCCTGGGAAGGAGAAATAGACAAGCTCTCCTGAGAAAAAATTGGGAGTATAGGGGTGGGAGGAGAAGGGACAGTAGAAGGGGAGGAGAGGGGAGAAAAAAACTTGAGGGAATAGTATAGTCAAGATGGGGGAAGGACAGAGATGGAGAGCAAGGTAAAAGATATTTTCATTGAGGGAGCCATTTATGGGGCTAGCAAGAAACTTGGCACTAGAGAAATTTCCAGGAATTCACAAGGATGACCAAAGCTAAGACCCTAAGCAATAGTGGAGAGGGTGCCCGAACTGGTCTTGCCCTGTAGTTAGACTGATGACTATCTTAAATGTCACCATAGAACCTTCATCCAGCAACTGATGGAAACAGAGGCAGAGATCCACACCAGAACACTGGGCTAAGCTCCCAAAGTCCAGTTGAAGAGTGGAAGGAGTGAGAATATGAGCAAAGAGGTCAAGGGCATGACTGGGACACCCACTGAAACAGCTTACCTAAGCTAATGGTAGCTCACCAACTCTAGTTGGATAGGGAAGGAGCCAGCATATAGATAAACTAGACCTTCTAAATGTGGATAACAATTCTATGACTGTGGCAGACTGTGGGACCACTGGGCACCATGAATTATCCTTGTTGCTTGTACTGGCTTTTTGGAACCCATTCTCTTTGGATGGATACTTTGTTCAGCCTAGATATAGTAGGGAGAGCCTTGCTCCTTCCTCAGAGCAATGAGCCTTATCCTCTCTGAGGAGTGGATGGGGATGGGGTGGAAGAAAAGGTGCAGGAAATGGGAGAAAGAGAGGAAGTGGGAACTGGGATTGATATGTAAAATTAAAAAGATAGTTTATTTTCTTTTTTTAAAAAAAAATAAAGTGAAAAACTATTCTTTAACTTGGTGTATTTAACTATATTAAGATCCAGCAGATTACAATGTAGAGAATGGTATAAATTCAAATAGCATAAAATAAAAAGAACCCAAGAAAGATAATACTTTCCTGAACCATGTGTATAGTTCCATGTACAGACATTTCTGAATGTGAAGAATACCAGAACCTGTGGGGAGAGGTGCAGAGTTGTGTTCTATGAGCCATCCTAGTATTGCTGTGCTAAACCTGCCAGTGGGGACGATTGACCTTCTCTTTCTCCAGGACCACAGAGAGACATTGTAGTCTGAGTGTTCTCCATTAAAACTTCAGGTATTTGAGGCTGGTAGCAGAGCCTATGATGCCAGCAGTCCAACACTGAGATTGGGAGATTGCCACAAGTTTGAGATTTGCCTGGGTAACATGGTGAGTTCCAGACCAGTCAGAGTAACAGAGCAAGACCCTGTCTCAAAACAAAGCAGTAAAATAAAAGCTAAAGAAAGGTTAATGGTGGAATGATTGTCTAACATGTACAAAGTCCTGGGTTCAGCCCATAGAACCACACATACATACACCCAAGTGCATTAGCACATACACACACATAAACACACACACACATACATATTCACATGCAAATTTTCAAATGTAAGGTAGAAGGGGCCAGGAAAAATGTAACATTAGAAAGATAAACTAATGTCATGAGAGAACATCACCCAATCATCCTTTGCAACCTCTGCTACTTGAACAGTGACTAAACCATCATTAAGATGGAGGAGAAGCTTCTAAGCTTATAAAAGCTAAGTTCAACCCAACGAAGAGACAGCAAGATCGGTGGTAGAGAATCAGACAGAAAAGGCATCAACTAAGGCCAGCATAGCACATTGTATCTCCCCACCCTGCAGGAAGAACATCATAGTGTTCAAAATGGTAGGTTTTCTTTTTATTTATTAAACAATCATTTTTTTATTTTACATACCAATTGCAGGTCCCTCTTCTTCACCAACTCCTGCTCCCCCCACCTTCTCCTACCCCACCCCATCCACTCCTCAAATAGGGTGAGATCTCCCAAAGGGAGTCAATAAAATCTGTCATATCACTTGAGGCAGGACCAAGCTCCTTCCCCCTGTATCTAGGCTGAGCAAGGTATTCCTGCATAAAGAAGGGGCTCCAAAAAGCCAGTTCATGTGCTAGGGATAAATTGTGGTTCCACTGCCAGTGACCCCACAAACCGCACAACTGTCACCCACATTCAGAGGGTAGGGCCTAGTTCAGTCCTATGCAGGTTCCCCAGCCATCAGTCTGGAGGCAGTGAGCTTCCACTTGCTTGGGTCAGCTGTTTCTGTGGGTTTCCCCATCATGGTCTTGGCCCTTTGCTCATATTATCGCTCTTTCCTCTCTACAATTGGACTCCAGGAGTACAATCCCGTGCTTAGCTGTAGATACCTGCTTCCATCAGTTACTGGATGAAGGTTCTATGATGACAATGAGAGTAATCATCAATCTGATAACAGGAGGGGGGCAGTTAAGGCATCCTCTCCACTATCGCTTAGGATATTAGCTGGAGTCATTCTTGTGGATTCCTAGGAATGTCCCTAGTGCCAAGTTTCTTGCTAACCCTGCAATGGCTCCCTCTATCAAGATATCTCTTTCCTTGCTCTCCCTCTCTGTCCTTCCCTCAACTTGACCATCCAGATCCCTCATGCTCTCCTCCCTTCCCCTTCACTCCTCCCATGCTACCTGCATCTTCCCTCTTCTCCTTCCTTTCACTCTCCCGAAACTGAGAAGCTTCTGTAAGGCAAAGGACACAGTCAACAAGGCAAAACAGCAGCCTATAGAAAAGGAAAAGATTGTCACCAACCTCACATCTGACTAATCTCCAAAATATACAAAGAATTCAAGAAACTATACTTCAAAATGCCAAATAATCCAATTTAAAAATGGGGCATATATTCTAAACAGAGAACAGAAGAATCTCAAATGACCGAAAGACACTTAAGGAATTGCTCAACATCCTTAGCCATTAGGGAAATATAAATCAAAAATGACTCTAAGATACCATCTTACACCAGTCAGAGTGGCTAAGATCAAAAATACTGATAACAGCTTATACTGGAGAGGATGTGGAGTAAGGGGAACACTCCTCCATTGCTGGTGGGAATGCAAACTTCTACAACCACTTTGTAAATCAAGTATGATGATTTCTCAGAAAATTAGGAATCAGTTCACCTCAAGACTCAGCAATACCCTTCTTGGGCACATACCCAAAGGATGCTCACTCATACCACAAGGACAATGACTCAGCTACGTTCATAGCAGCATTATTCATAATATCCAGAACCTGGAAGATGCCCCTCAACCAAAGAATGGATAAAGAAAATGCGGCACATTTACATAACAGAACACTACTCAGTGCTAAAAAAACAATGACATTTGAAATTTGCAGGCAAAAGGATGGAACTAGATAAAAACAACCTGAGTGAGGTAACCCAGACACAAAAAGTACACAGTATGTACTTATTCGTAAGTGGATATTAGACATAAAGCAAAAGATAACCATCCTACAGTTCACAGCCCCAGAGGAGCCAGGAAATAAGGAGGAGACTAAGAGAGACACACATGGATTCCCCTGGGAAGGAGAAATAGAGATCTCCTGAGCAAATTGAAATGGTGTGTTTTAAACCCAAAGGTTATCTGTGTTAATTCATTTGTTTCATTTGGCTTTTGTATCATCTCGTGTACTTGAGAAGACTTTGTCATTGTGTATAGATCCTTTCTCCCACTGTGCGGCTCCTCCTTTTGAAAAATAAATAGGGAGGAAGAGAGGGAGAAAAGAGATGGGAAGGGAAGAAGGAAAAACTACCCTAAAATTAGCAAGCCATTGGAAACCCAAGGTCTAGGAGAACTTTATGTTTGGTCAAAGATAAAGGATTTTTTTTCTGCATAGTGCTCAGAGTACCAAGAATGGCGTAGTTGTCTGGGAAGTGGGGGGTTGGCGCATTTACATCTTCCCTAATCTCTTTATTCCTTCATTCATGTCATTTGAGTCAGTCCCAGATTTAATACAAAACACTATTTAGATAGTTACCTTGAGTTATATTAGATGATGATTTGAAATACTACTTAATAATATCTAAATATTTTAACTAAACTTTTTTCTACTCTGAAATATTTTATTTCCTTTCTCTTTCTTCCAATTTGGAATGTAGATAGTTCTGTGCTCATTACCTGGGGGATATTTGTCACAGAGAGAAGCCAACAAAAATAGCAGCCTTGTTGTTTTCAGTTTTTAATTAATTATTCCAAAAGGGAGAGATTTTTCCTCTGAAACATGACAGAAGGGTCATGTTAGCTTATTACTCAGCCCTGCATTCACTCAGCCAATAAACAAACATTTCTGCATGTGTTCCAAATATGCATGGGTCGCGTGCTACGAATGTTGGCTGCTAAGAATAGAATATGTTGAGGAGACAAATTCCCATTTCATGCGGGCATACGAATTGCTACATTCTTGAATTTTCTTTGCCACAAATGTAAACCCTGTGAATGGGGAGATGGTTTCGAAGTGAAGTCTTCTCCGAGAGGTCTTTGTATTAAAAGCTTGGTGTCTCATTCAGCAGAGTTAAGAGATAGCGGGGAACATGACTAGATCATGAAAGCTCTGGTCTCATCAAAGCTTTAATCCATTGATAGGCTCAGAAACAAAAATTCTGTTTGAAAGAGTTGGGCACAGTAAGAGGCACAACTTAGAGGAAGCAGGACTCAGTGGAGTGTGCCCTGGAAACTTTAGCTTGTCCTTGGCTTCTCCTTCTTTCTTCTCTCATCTCTCTCTCTCCCTGGCCTTCTCTTTCTTCTTTACATCCCCAATGCTTCCCAGGACAACTGAAGTTCCCAAGCAACTGCACAGTGCCTGTGCCTCCTCCTTGTGATGTTCCACCTCAGTACAGGCCAAGAGACAATGGAACCAGTCAACAGCTAGTGAAACTGTGTTTGTCACAGAGTTCAAGAGCTGCCTAACACAAAAGAAAGGGTGAAAGTTGAATATATAGAGGCAGAGACTTGTAGAAGCATTTTCCTCAGAGGATGACCTCCCCCAGAGTAGGAAAAGAAAACACAGTAGAGGTCCAGGCTTTCCTTGATTGCAGAAGACTTCTGGTGGGCTCCATTTCCTGGGACAGCCCAGGCTTGTCATCCTTCCGTCCACACCATATCCAACACACAAGTTTTCAAATCCGCATCTCAGAGTGGGACTTCTCCATGCGCTTAGTCGGTCTCTGCCATAGCTCAAGCCACTTCTGAGGGCTCTCCACGGACACAGCCTTCTGCCTCCCATTCTCCTTCAGTCTCACCATCCAACAGGCACAGATTTTTCACTTCTAGTCCAGCTCTGCCGTTCGTGCCATTCACTTTGCTTGGAGTTTCACATTTATTTTGCCTGGTTAATTTTTAGCATTCAACTTAGGCATGCCTTCCACCAAGAAAGCTTCTGATCTCCCTATCCTAACTCCTGTAATGCAGCTGTAGTTTAATAATAATCACACAAACTGTATATTATACATTGTAAATATAACTTTGCATAGACCGAGAGCTCTCTGAGGACAGGGGCTCCAAGCAGCTCCGTAAGTCACTGTAACTTCAAACAATACCTGGCCACAATAGGCATTCAAGTCATGTTTGTTGAGCCGGATGAAATTGCCTACACAGAAAGCTGGCAACCCTTCAGGAATCTTTCATCAGGAATCTAATTTTAGAGAATCCAGATGTTTCTAGGCAAGCAAATGAATGTGCCAGTAACTCCTCAGGGCCCATCGCATATACTTTGTCTGATGAGTTTAAGGGTATATCAGATGCAACTTCACAGATGCAAACTTCAAGAAACATTCCTCAAGAAAGGCTTTTGAATTAAGTGGATGTACCGTTCTGAGCTGAGTTCACGTCTAGAATTATGATTGCTGTGGTTGTCATGATCATAACAACGCAAGACTTCCCTGACCATATCTAGAATCCAAGTGTGACGGACAGTGTCTTATGCATAGTGGCTCTGGATAATAAAAAAAAAATGGTGGATATCATGACTGTCATTTTAAAGTTGTGATAGCTGATGCTCCAAAAAGCTGTGAGACCTCAAGCACATTCAATTACAAAACCAGTACTAAAGAGTCTTTTGTTAAATTTTCCTTCATGTTGCCTGTCAAGATACCAGGAAGAAATCGCGGGTTTTTGGAGATCTAGGTTTGCCCATTTTAATTCATATCTAAGCCTAATTTCAAAATTATGTGCCCACAAAACAACGGAACAGAATGATATTTCTGCCAGCCACCATTGCTTCTGCATTCCGTAAGCAAATCAACAGCATCAGGTAGACTTTAGTTAATGAGTTACATGGTGATTACCACTGGTCATCAGAGGTTAATGTTGTAAAGTTAATTGTTTGAACACCAATCATATAATTGACAGAGTAGAATTGAGAGGAACAAGGGATAGTCTTTTGGGAAACATTGATCATAGTGTTCTGTGGCAGGTGGTGCGTGCACATGTGTGTGTGTGTTTATGTGTGTGTGTGTGTTGGGGCATTGTATACGTGTGCCTGTGTCCACACTACTTACCACTCTATGTAACAAACCAAAGGAATGTTACCTCTCTAAATACATCTTCTCCCATTGTATTTCTGTTCTAATTGTCAATAAGTAAGTGTGACATTAATAATTTAGTTTCATCAGATCCTTCCGCAGGCTTGGTTTGAATATTAAGTAAACTATGTGCTCAGATTCTCTATATTCTATTACCACAACCTTTAAGAACTAGTCAGTCTTGGCTCTTCTGTGAATCATGCAATCCAATAGAGGAAAAGGAGGAGTGAAACAATATTCCCATGGTTACAGAACCATGCAGTATCTATCACAATGCTAAGCCAATATAGATAAAGGCAGTAGTCAGCTCAGCCTAGAAAGTGCCAATAGGACACCAGAAAGAAATCATATGAACCTAAGCTTCAGTTCAATCTCTTATCAAGCACCTGTCACATACTAAGTGGTCAATCAATACCTGGTGGTTGATCAATGACAAAATCTGATCCAACTGCTTTAAAACTCTGCTAATTTCAAATTACAGTTATATACTCGTTATAATCCTTCTCCTAGAGGCATGGATTTGGCAATTTCATCTGAATTGACAGAATGAGAAGTTTCATTCTCAGTTCATTACAGAAACATCTGCGAAAGTCATGGTGTAACACTGAGCAGGACACCTTCCCCTTCAGCTGTTTGACCCCGCCCCCATTCCCTGCTCCTGCAGGATGGTCAGGTTTTTCTCACAGGTCTTTCACTGTGAAGGGGTAAATGGCTTTACATGTTATCAGGGGACAGAATGTGCCTATGTAAAAAAAAAAAAATTGTTCCTCCTTGATGGCTTCACACTCTTTATTCTGTATCCTACCCATTTCTAACCTAGTGAGCCAACTCGAAACAACAGAAGAATCATCTTTCCTTGACAGGCTCTAGCATTCCTTAGAGCTACCCTAAAATTCAGCATCCTTTCTTTAGGTAAAGGCCGACAAACCAAAATGGCTATCATCTGGTCCACATTCTTCCTTGGCAAACACTCTCTGCACACCTGCTTTCAAACAAATCTTTTTTAATTTGAAAAATAAAATTGGTTGCAAAATCTAAAATCTTTGGGCTTTCCAAAATGTTATAAAAACCTTTTGACAACATACTTTGCTGGTAGTGGGAAATTCTAATAAAAATAGCATCCGAGGACTTCAATAAATCCCCCAAGGTGCAGTGGTCCTTCTGGAGCAAACAGGAAATGCTTCCTGCTTGTCGGATGAATTTCTCTGTTTGAGTCCAGTTTTAAGAGTGTCCTAGTGGCAATGACTGTAGGGTTGAGTGTTGACTGCCTAGAATAAACAAGCTGGTACACCCCACCCAATCACGAACTCTATGCTGGAGGCTTAAATACTTAAATTAAATAAACCCCTTATTTGACATTTTTCTTCATCTCCCCTTTTGTCTCTTTCCATCCCTTCCCTAGTTCCAAAGACTAAATAGTGACATCAAAAAGTGGTAATATTAGTGATATTTTGGAAAGAAGAATAGATGGAATACAGATGGGTGAAAATTTTTATCTGATTTTTACAAATTTGGCCATATTTAAACACCATTTTATCTTCTATCTCTGTCATCCCAGCATCTTTAGTTTGATAACTTTCACTAAAATTTATCTTCAAAAAAATAGGGAAAAAATCAGAGAATAATATTTTCCTCTCCAAAAAGCCCATGTGAATATCTAGGCAATTAATTTGTTGCTTATTGTCAGTGAAGAAAACAGAATCGTGTTCAACTGTGGCCTTACACAGGAGAGATGGAAGTGATTCTCTCAAAATCGAACTGGAGTCTGGTGACGTCATAGGACTCTCATTTGCTTTGCTGGTAGTGAATGAACACTCACTTGTTATTGGCTCATGAATGGGAATTTAGAAATAACCCCACTATGTCTTTCTCATGTAAATAAGCACACTCCGTTGTTACATACTGATTTTCAATAAACTCTCTCTGTGTGTGTATTGAATGATTTAGAATAGTAGTTGCCAAAAGATAGTACATAATAATGTAAAAATAGTATTACATAGCAAATGAACATGATTAATATTTTAGTCCTATATCTGCTACACTTTAGCTCATTGCCTGAATGTATTACTACATCTCCATTTAAGAAAACATAAATAAAATATATAAAATGTTGAGTGTCAATATGTTGTAGATTATAATAAACTAGTCCCGCACTAGCTCAGAATGGAGTATAACCAAGATTTCTTTGTTCATAAACTCACAGAACAGCAGTCCTCTGCATAAGTAGGGAACAGGAACTGAACCAGCAGCCAAGGAGCCATATACGTTTTTACATCTGTATATACAGTAGTGGCCATGCCCAAAGTAGGCTAGTGTCTTAAAGGTTATTGGCTGAAGGAGTTCCCACTGCAATGAACATAGTTAATTACTTTTCTGAAAAACTTGATTAGATTCTCATATGATGCTAACTAGATTCATCTAGAAAGCTTAGACATAACTATATACATTTGCATGTTAATAACTTAGATATACCTCATAAGTATAAACACTCTATAGATCAGTGGCAAGTGTGAATTCATTTCTAACATCTAAGCCTTATAGCATGGAAATGGGACACATTACATCAAACTAATGCCTGAGACTTACTGAACTATGATGCACTGAGTATGAAGACCCTGCCATCTGCTACACTTATATTCTGGATGATACCCTCTGCAACTCAGATGAACAAACTGATGTTATCTATTATTTTTGCTACTCTTTTTTTCTTCTTGCAGAATTTCTATATTTAGTACAGTGACAGTTTCGTTCATTAGCACCCAAGTTGTCCTACTAAACCCCAGCAAAGTAGGGGAAATGCAACACTGAATCTTCCTGAAAATTACCTTGATTTCACCCCAAAACCTCCTCCTGTCTGTCTTTCCCTCTCTCACTTTCTTTTCCCCTCCAAATTCTCTGTTTCTATAAACTCTTGTGCCATTGTTAAAAGAGATAGTTTTAGTGGATACATACACTCAGGTATATTAACTAAGTGATTTTCAACTCCTTGGAACTAAAAGTTAACACTAAGGTATAATGGATTGTTATGATATCCAAGAATGCTTCTTCCTAATTTTAGAAGAAAGTGTGTGTGTGTGTGTGTGTGTGCAGTGTGTGTGTGCGTGTGTAACATAATGAATCAAAGCTGATTGATAACTTAAATCATCAGATACATTTTTATTTCTTCAAGCATGGACAAAACACAAAGAAAGCATGAGATTCTGTTAGCTTTGTTATTGCTTTGTTATGCATGCCACCAAAATTATAATTTAAAAGAACTTCTCTATAGGTATTTTAAGAACTGGAATTTTCATTATTTAAGTAAGAACAGATACTCAGGAGTTTTAAAATAAATGTGTTATAATGTTTAGTATCTATGATTGGAATAGGGAAAGAGTAGTTAGACTACTCCCAACTTTGGAAGTGAATTAATTTATTGTACATGAATGAAGTCTTCAGTTTCTACTCGGATGTCTGAGTTCCAAGGAAATATTACATAAGTTGAATATATAAGAAGAAATACATAAATTCTACCATATTATATGCCATTAAATTCTCACAGAGATAAAATATATTCAAAGTAGATAAGTTAAAAATATGTTCAAGACTATACCAACAGCT
The DNA here is from genome assembly GCA_028555095.1 of Dicrostonyx torquatus. Taxonomy (NCBI): domain Eukaryota; kingdom Metazoa; phylum Chordata; class Mammalia; order Rodentia; family Cricetidae; genus Dicrostonyx; species Dicrostonyx torquatus. The sequence continues at coordinate 1,934,976 of JAQHUG010000309.1, forward strand.
GCTTGTTGGGAATTTGACACAAAAGAAGTTTGTAGACAGCTGAACTTATAACAGAATGGGTAAATATATGTGTCACCATAAGCTTCGCATTTTCAATTAGCAAAATGTGTGAGCCCTGAAGAGAATGGCCAAAGTAGAATATAAAGGCAGCAATTCAAGCTGGATCCAAAGCTTATGTCATAATTCATCAGAGTTTAGAGAAAAATATCTAATGTCTAACATTTCCCAATCAGAACTCATGTGTTCTATAAATATTCAGGAATCTACTATGTGTTAGGCTGCGTAAGATAGAGTGGGAAGTGGGCCATCTAGCAAAGACCCGTGCTTTAGGATAGGTTTATCCAGCTTCTTCAGCAAGTCTCCATTCTGAGAAAACAGTGTGAAGTGTATTTCTTTTACCTTAACTGATTAGTCAACAGACATTTAGAAAACTGTGAGGTGTGGGGGATACAGAAGGAACAAAGATAAAGGTATCCACAGTACAGCACGATGACTTTGTATTTACAAAATGAAAGCACATGTCCTTCTTTATAATTAAAATAACCCACGGGTACTCATGTCTCAACCCACCCGAGGTTTTCCTCAGTCTTTTACCTTCTGTCACTGCCTGGAAAGACTATCCTGAAGTGAGAGAGCACTGGTGTGCAGTCTGATTCTATCCTGGGGAAACAAAACCGACCAGCAGAGATGGGCCTGCCAGCTGTTCCAACAAAAGAGAGAAGAAAAGTTTCTGATTTTTGAGCTGGGAAGAATGCATGAGTGTTTTCCAAGGACAAAACCTGATTCTTCCAGGGATATGACTGATCAGCAACCATTTTGTTGTCTGACTACTGGATTAAATTGTAGAGGAAATTCCTGAAAAAGAAGATCTGATCAGAAAAGTAACCAATAGTTATAGAAGAGAGTCTCACCTGTTCATAATGTAGTTTCTAGTCAACAGAGAGCCTTCCCAAAAATTCTGCATAAATATGATCAAAGTGGGCAAGGCCATCTTTAGACCCCCACTAGGTATAGATGGAAGAAACCCAGCCTATGTCAATACCTCCATGGGGATATGAAGTTGCCCCAAGAGAAATCAGAAATCACTCTTTTCCCAGGGAGAAAGAAATATGCAAGGTATTTTCACATCCTTAGCCCTGTTTCCTGTAATCCATCCTAGAAAAATGAAAGAGAAGAAAAAGGCAAAACTTTACAATGGAATGATTTTTAAAATTCTAAATATTAAAGGGAATAACATATAATGAATAGAATATATAGGAAACTAAAAAAAGCATCAAAATAACAAAATCAATGATTGCTAAATGGGCATCTAACATGCAGAGTGCTGAAAGGGATTCAATATAAGTCACCAGAAATGTGCAAAGGAGAAGCACCTCACACTAGAATGGTTATTATCAAAATTATAACAAATAGGAAGTACTGTTGATGAGGGAGAAAGAGGAGCTATGCACATAGTTGGTGGGAATGTAAATTAGTGGAACTGTTATTAAAAACTATATCAAAAGCACCCAGACAGGTCAAATCAGAATCACCACAAGAACCAGTAACTACACGATTTGGTACTCATAAAGAATTGGTTAAGTCGTGTTTAATAGAGGTTTGTACACTCAGGTTCATTGCAGCACTATCCATTTACAACAACCAAGAACTGCACTCAAGCCAAGTGTCTCTACACTGATGGGTTGAGAAAATGTGCTGCATACGTGGTACTGAATACTATATTGCAATGATTAAGGAACAAAATCCTGTCATTGGTGACAGCTTGGGTTGAATTGGAGATCATTGTGTTAAGTAACATAAACTGGGCTCACAAGATAAGTGCCATTCGATATCACTCATGTAGATCCAATACAACTCATCTCTTGGCTGTTGAGACTAAATGGCCATTGCCAGAGACTGGAAGAATACAAGAGAAGAATGAAAATGAGAAAATTTGGTGAGAGTAGGGATAAAAATTTCTGTTGTATCATTACTATTTATAATGTTTTGACCGTTTTAAAAGGACTCTGTGCATTTTTGTTCATAAAGAGATTATAAATAATTGAAATGAGCTTGCCCTAATTTAAATGTGTGTACATGTGTATGAATGTGTATCTCATACCTCACAGTATAAGTACACATTTTTATGTATCAATACCAAGAATTTTTAACAATTGTATGGTAAAATGCAGTCCAACTTGGAAAACCTTCCAGAGCATTCTAGAATAGTCCTAAAAACTACCTTTCTTTTCTTCCTTCTTTTCTTTACTAGTGTGTTTTTTCCTGCTTTCCTGAATATAAAGTTTCCTATGTACTAATTTTGGCTGACTATTTGACTTCTCCCTGACTGTTTACATGGGTTGCTTGGTTACCCAACTCTATGGCTTGCTGGGAGAGGAAAAGGAAGCACACAGAACATAAACCTTTTAGCTCTTTTATCTACTACCTAAAAATGTAGTATAGCACAGTAATATTCCCCTCTAGAATTCCCTGATGATTTAATTCCTTTCTTAACTGACTTTCTCCATTAAGAAGTTCACCAGGCATGCACTAGCCACTCCCACCCTTGAGCTGACAGTCACAGGTGTGTGTGTGTGTGTGTGTGTGTGTGTGTGTGTGTGTGTGTGTGTGTGGTGTGAAAACCCTTATTACTGGGAACATTTTTAACAGGGGATTGATTAGAAAAGAGAAGAATAAAGAAACATGGACAGATCCTGTTGTGAGTAGATTTCTTACCCCTTAGACTTCTGGCTCCCCTAGAGCTTATGGTGGTGTCTATAATTGGACCCTAGGAGGGATCCCTAGAAGCTGGACTCTTAGAGACCCCATTACACTGCATCATCTCAATACTGTCAGCTACCCAGACGCTGTTAGCACGGCCTCAGCTATTGCCTTCTCAGGACAACCCAGTTTGCTGTTTCAGTCACTTAGTTCACCTCTCTCCAAATCTGCTGCTTCTCAAAGAGAAGACTCAACAAGTATTTGCTCATTCTGAGATGGCCTTTTTGTGGCTGCAGTTTTGTTGCTTCTGCTTATCATCTACCTCCTGCAATAATTCCATCAGCTAATAAAACGCATCATGGAGATGAAAGGGAGGTACACATTCAAGAAATACTGTGGTGGGTACTTCCTTGAGACCCGCAGAATGTAGATGTGAGGGCTTCAAACCAGGCTTCTCCATTCAAAAATTTAGAAATGATTGTAATACTTTGAAAGTATTTTCTCTAAATTTGAAAGATGTCAAGTTTCCAAAGACAGTGGGTGGGGCCCAGGAGATGAAGAGGATGTCTGTCCTAGCCTTTTATGATGTATAATAGTTCAATATAGAAAAGAACTGGGGATTTTGACTTAATGATATGACAAAATTAAAAAAGGTTTCTTTCTTTAAAAAAATTATAATAAATTCTGAAATGCTTATTGATTGAATAGAACAAATAACCATGTGACAGAGATAAAAAATATCTTCAGAGAGCAGGCTGAATGCCTGTCCTGTCAAGCTCCCTGGAAGTTAACAGTGGCCTGCACACATGGCAGAGTTTAAGCAGCTTACAAGAAACAATGAGTATCCATCCAAGACCAAATTCACCAATCCTCTCCAGTGTCCCTGTCACTTTAAATTCTTGCATTACTGTGATTTTTTTTTTAACAAGACAGGGTTGTCAGATCCTCAAGATGCCCCAAACATTAGCTCTCTATTGATAACATGATGTGGAAATAAATCCCCCAAGGAATTATTCTGGCAATTTCTATGGGTGGGTTGAGTCAGACACAGGTTATAGCTCCCACACCAAACCACTGCGAGACTGTTTTCTGGGCTATAATATCTGAAGGTTTGGGTGTTCTCTGATGGAAAAGTCTCTAGATTCAAACTCAATTGTGGCTGTTGCCATACCTTGGTCCCTTTCCATGAGCACCTGTCTTGGGTTTCCTTGTAATGGGCCAGCTAGCTTCCCTGTGGGTAAGTGATGCAAGAGAAAGTGAGAAAAAATATCCCTGGATGAGCACTGCTATCTATTTTTAAGCTAATGTTGTATGTGACAACCTATTATATCCGTGATATTTTATTCATTAAAGTAGAGCCATTAAAATCCAGTCCATCCTCAAGCAGAGGAGATAACCCAAGGGACTAGAGAGGAAACTACACTAAGGTAGGATGATGGGGGCTCCAAAGGTACCAGACTGGAAGGAGGAAAAGCATCCGGTGACACGCAACTACCCAGGAATAACAGCTTTACTCAGTTGAGCTATGTAGAGGCTCTCATTTCAGTGTAGCCTCATCGATCATGACTAATAAAAGACTGAGTGGGAGATGAAACTGAACTGAACCATTTGAAAGCAATCACGAAAGCGGATGAAAAGAGTGGCACGTTATAATACATCAACACGATACTCAGATATGCTCACAAGAGACTGTGATAATTTGGTAGATTCTTCTCCACATGACTATGTATCCTTTATTAGGGGTTTATTCTCATATGGTATCAAATGCCCTTAATAGTCCTAAGTGATGTCAGTGTGATAGAGTCTTTCTCCACGGCAATTATCTAAGGCTGTATATATGATGAATGCCCAAACGTGCCTAGGAACTTCACAGACAGATGGTTCTTCTGATCCTCCTACAGACTGTCGGCATGGGAGCGAAACTCACAGCTTCCTGTGAGCTCCCTTGCCTCTACTTCTCCCCCCATCCCACCTCCCGGCTCCCCCGTTCCCACTTAGCATCGAAGTTCATTTTAATTGTTTTTCTCACACCTCGGGTTTGATCATCAAAAGTAGGTCACTCTGTGGCATCTGAAACATTCATAGTCGCTCAGCTCCAAGAGTGTGAAATCAGACTGTTTAAAAGCACTCTAAGTGAAAGCCTTGGGACCAGAAACATCCACTTTGCTTACCACTCCCCCCACTGACCTAGAATAAGACAAGGGCGCTCCATGGTGTCTTCTCCACACAGCAGAAATGAAGGCTGCATTTGCCCATTACACAAAGCCTCAGCCCAACCTTACGCCCCTGCTCTAATCTATCTGCCATATCTCAGTGTTAGATTCTTGAGGCCAAACTTCAGACCAAAGAAATATATTGACTCAGATGGTGTCCCTCAATAATTCCCATGGGCACAGAAGCTGGAAACCGAGCCTCCTTCAGAAACAGATGTGACAAGTTAAGAAGAAATGGTGATGAGTTAGACTGCATCCTAAATCCAGTACAGACGACATCTTTGGATGAAGCAGAAAATTTGGACACAGAGACCCATCACAGAAGAGTGAAGCTTTGTAAAGGCGGGTTGGAGTTTCCTATCCACCATCCAAAAATGTCTGTAACTACTCAAGGCCCTGTCAGAGCCTTCAAAGAACATAGCAACAATACACCATTGTGAGGAGCCACACTCACTATTCGCCATTACAAGATGGCGCTGACATCCTGTGTTCCCAAGTGGTAAACAAGCTTGCTGCACAGATGCGAAGGGATTTTCCATTCCTTGTGCTCTGCCTCTCCCGTGGCGT
>JAQHUG010000309.1:1942820-1975753 GCA_028555095.1 Dicrostonyx torquatus
ACCATCAGCACCCAAGTCTGGGGCTTTGTCTTTGTTCTGCAAACCCTGCGAGACTCAAGAGAGAGGAAGATGAGGCTTCATCAACTGGGGCTGTCTTTGGCGCTCACTCACCCTGCTCTCCTGGGCTCATTCTCCCTGCTCTCCAGGTCTCTACTCTCTCCAGCTGCAGCCTCTCAGATTCAGCCTCAATTCTCACAGCCCTTTCCCTCACTCTAGACCCAAGCCTGTGTCCTCAGCCCCAGTCCCACAGGCCAGCCAGTGGTGAGTAATGCCCCTCTAAGTCCGATGGCAGGCAGGAAGAGGTCCCTGCCTTGTCCCTCTTCTCTAGTGTTCCCGGGGGCTTTAAAAGGAAAACCCCTTCTGGTGCAAAGCCTAGAAATAGTCCTACAAAAACAAAATGCTTTCCAAAGATCTATAGGAACATTCAGCCTTCCTCTTCCCTATTTGTTTCCTTTATTTACAGTTTTGTTTATTTTCCTTTTAAACAAATCTTCCTTTATTTTATCTCTTATTTTAAGAGAAAAACAAAACGTTTCAATTGTTAAAGAAAACATTTGGTTTTCCTGGGCTAAGCAATAGTTTCTTAACCGTGACAACAAACAATTAAGAGACAAAAAATAAGTAATTCTCTCTCTCTCTCTCTCTCTCTCTCTCTCTCTCTGTCTGTCTCTCTCTCTCTCTCTCTCTCACACACACACACACACACACCACACAAAGTCTGCATCATCAAGGAAATGAAGAGATAGCAATCTATAGAACGGATAAAAAATATCTGTAAATCACATCATTACAGGGAATTTGTCCACAGAACACAGAAAAATTCCTACAAATTAAAAAAAAAGTCTTTGTCAGGTAGTAAAGACTATACTTATCTGTGGGCATAAGGACCAATGTTTTTGAACTAATGTTAGGGATTATGTTGGTTTATAAGTTAGGGGTTGGAAATTCTCTTACAACAATCATGAGTTTACTAGCTCTGAGTACTTAGATTTCCAGTTCCAGGCATGGTTTTCTTCTTATTGCGTGGGTCTTTGGTCCAATGAGAGAGCTGTTGGTCAATGCCAAAGGATGAGTGTCACTACTGCACCCTTAGGGTTAGTGCACTGTGCTGGTCTTTGGTGTGATTCATGGGAGTCCTAGCTAGGACTGTTGTTGACCTCCCTCCTATGGAAACTTTCATGGCACCTTTTGGTATCATGAAAACTAGTCTTCAGGGAGGGAGCACTAAGGCCAGTTCTAGCTCAGAGGTAGCCTTTGCAACGGAGAGCACCACAGAAAACCACAGCAATCAAAATGTAGCCTTCTGGAGCCCAGTCCCAAATGATACATCTACACCACATTTCCACACATAAGGCTCTGGGAATACTGTGGAAGAGTACACAGAAAAGGATGTAAGAGCCAGGGGATCAGGGTGTTTGCTGGGAGACTGTATCTCCTGATAACATCAGAAGCTATATCCATCAAGTCTCAACATGACTGATGGGATATGAGCTGAAACAAAAGATGATACCAATGGACAAGACAAAGCAGATGGGGAAAGCCCAGGAAGGCTACACCAAGACAACTGAATTAAGCTGTGAGCTGGAGAGGTAGTTTTCTCCCCGGAAGAGCACAACAATTTGTTGTCTAGTACCTAATGGTCAGCCTTGAAAACATACACACAGACCTATTCATCATTCAAACAGAACAGGTTATATTTAGGAATACAAATATATTTCTATATAAAAGTATATGTTAATGATGTGACTTGCAGATATTTTCTTCCATTCTGTGGATTGCTTTCTCATTTTTTTGATGATATAGTTTGCACACACACACACACACACACACACACACACACACACATATATATATATTAATATATTATGATTTTAGTGAAATCCAAGTTACTTATTCTTTTGTCTCTTGCTTGTTTGTTGTCGTGTATAAGAAACTATTGCATGCATACGCATACACACACACACATATGTGTATATATCTCACACACACAAAGATGAATATTGAAGATCAGCTCACTTTCTTCTACTCATTCAGCCCAAGAACACAGTTCATGGAAGTATGCTGCCTACAGTAAACAAAGACCTTTGTAACACAATTAATCTAACCTATTCACTCCCTCACAGACACACATGGGTGCTTGTTTTCTAAAATATCCTAGATACAGTCCAGTTGACAATATTACCCAGTGATTCACAATAAATTTTGTGCTGTTCACAGTATTTTAAACATATATTTAAAAAGAGAAATTAAGTACTTCTAGAGTTGGTAGTGAAAAGATGTATCTTAGTTAGCAACCAATAATGGCAAATAATTTTCAAGTGAAAAAGACAATTTATAAAAATCACTTTGATTTAGTTTAAATTTTGGAACAAAATTTTTCTTGGCACCTATCAACTATCAGTTTCTAAATCACCAGGTGTCTGCACTTGAGGTTTTCAGATCTGTGTGCAACAGCTCACCTATGCTAGCTTTTTTTTCCTTGCCCTTCTTGCATCACTTTAGACTTGAGACAAAGAGTTTGAGACACTGAAAAGATGATTTGCTTGTGCTTGCCAGAAATGTTCGGGAAACAGCAGTTCTATGGGCTGGAATTAGGGATGTTTCCAACAGTGTGATGTCATGCTTTCACAGGGACTTATGCGGTTTCATGTTCGAAACAGGAATCTGGAAATGAGTGTCCTTTATTTCCACATTAAAAAAATAAGTTGTGGTGAAATATATTTTATTTTGGTATGTTAGATTATTGACTTACCTGAAGCATTTCTACTTTCTTGAGTTTAAAAGGGGGTCCTTATAATTTGAAAAATGCTTTCAGCTGATGGAATGCAAACATGAACCAGAAGGGCACATCCATTGCCATGCATGAATTTCAAGTGTACAGCTTCATGCTACTCACAGGGAGGAACATCTATCATGTTCTTGTGGTTTGGATACTATAGATTCCACATGCTAGACACTGCCCATGGTAAAGGGAGGCTGGGGACATTTCTACAGGGTGAGGAAAAGCCCAAAGAAATAAAATATGGGGTTTGGTGGCCAAAAAAAAAAAAATCTCATGGAGATAAAGAAAGAGGCTGAGTTCATAAGCATAATGAACTCCTAAATTCCATAAAAGCATGAGAACATTCTAGTTTCCCCTTCCAAAGAATGTGGGAAACACTTCCTCCCCAGGTCTCTGAAGCAGTGTTGTGGAATTTTCCTTCTTAAGCATCTAAAGGCCCAAATTTTCCAGCAGGAAGATCCCTTTGAAGTCAAGCTCTGAGCAGTGTCAGAACATATGGGGAGCAACCAAAACCATGTAACAGACAAAGTACAGAAAACCCCTTTCTAAAATAATGGCTGGGGAGATAGTGGGGTTGCAGCATGGTGAATGTTGGTAGTGTTAGCGGTTTTGTTTTGATTTGGAGGATAGAGAGAGACCTAGAAAATCTGAGTTACTTTTTTTCTTAACAAGAACCAAATTAGTGATTTCATTTGCTCCAGTTTAGACATAAGTATTTTCAGATTTATTCTCTGCGTTACTTAAAATAACCTTACACTCCGAAGACAGAATTTCTGGAAGTGTTCACATTTTTATCCACTTATATAGATTCCAGATTCAATTTTACATATTATTTTATGCACAATTCCCCTAGGTACTCTAGAAAATTAAAATAGCATAGAAAATTAATAGCTATTAAAATTAGTTGGAGCCTGAACAGGGTCAGCTGGTATGTATGACTGGTGGCTAGGTGTGTGGAGAAGATGTGTTCAACAACTTTTTAGGACCCCTAAGATCTGCTTTCATTAAATCATTTATAAAAATCCATTTGTACTTGTTCCTATTAAATCTATTAATTGCCTGGGACAGACTTATCCAGCAGTTCCCATTACAAGTTGGATAAGTGTGTAAAAACTTCAGAAAGTTGTAGAACACTACATGGGTTATAAGAGCTTTCAACCTTTGTTGAGTGTTTTTGCTAATTCAAAATATACAAAAGTAATATGGTTTATTTACCTACATTTTATTCATAGTCCTCAATCATTTGTCTCTGGACTTTAGCCCTGTATATGCTGCAAATTTCCCCACAAATACACAAGTGTGGACACTTATGTTCATGTGTCCTCTCTTGCACACTCTACCTTTCTTTTGGCCACTTGGTACACACTGGACTTCTGTGTATGCTTCCCATGCAAATCCAGCTATACTTCTGTGCCAGAATTGCATGTTACTTAGAATATTTAAAACTCTTTTTAGTGAGATCATTGTTAATATATGTCTTTCCTTGAAAATACACATCACCAGCTACTTGAAAAAAATTTGAAAAGCAAACTCTGAAGCCCAAATGGCAGCTCACAGCTTTAATCTCAACACTTGTGAAGCTAAGACACAATTGTGATGAGATGATAGGCAGCCTGGGCTATATATAAGTAAAAGGCCATTCTGGGCCATAGATTGAAACTCTATAGTATAAAAAATTAGCAAAAGCATAGACTTTGAACACATTGTTTAATTTGAAAACACCATGCTTTTTATCGTCTAGACTTAGCCAACTTTAATTTCTATTTTGTTTGTTATATTCAAACCAGAAAACTCAGCCCACTTTGAGTCAGTCTTTCACTTATATACCTGTATATGTTTTGCCATGGTCATCTGTGAGCCTATTTGTCTATCAGAATGCTACCACACTTTAAAACAGATATTGCATGACATTTTTACAAGTTCAAGTAACAAAATATCCATTGACTGTAGCTTTTGCTCTTAGCACATTTATTATCACAGATGTCAAGAATCTAAAATAAAAGTAAGTGTTGAATTGGCTGATTCTGGAGTTCAGGTATTGATATGTTAAATTAGCTTCCCTGAACCCTAACAGGTTTTCCTTCGTTATGGCAAAATGTCTATAGTTCTTTTCATCATGGTCTAGCATGACCATTGCTTAAGGCAAGAAATGTCACATTTCCCCACCATTCCCTGGAAACTCATTATTTGCTTGCCTCACACAGTCTTACTAAGGAAAAGAAATAACCTTAGCTGGGTTCAACAAGCAGGAATATAATCATCCCTGAGAGGGTCATAACTGATAATTATGACATGAAAATTTTCTACTTTTCCTGATGTGTGGAGAGTAGCTATGAGTACATAAATAAATGTTTGCTGTATCTGTGGGATTAAAATGCATTGAGAAACAGCTAAAATCATGTCTAGAAGGCTTTGAAGGGAAAGATAAACAGATCAACATGTGTAAGTATTTACACCTTTAGTAAGAAAGTGGGGCTCATGAAGCTCTTACCCTTGCATTGAAAACAACAGGAATCTCATTAGTGACTAGAGCAGGATGCCTATTGGTACTGTCTTTAATAATACCCAATAGAAATGGTCCATGTCTTGCTTTGTCCCTGCTGCCTGTCATTGACTGCATCCTACTACTCTGACCCCTTATTTTGACTTTGTGTTGCCTTTTGTTATAATTACATCTTACTCCCATTGAGACTTATAATCACTCCTGATACAATCAGAAAGTATAATCATTCTTTTAGATCCCTTAATGATCCTTGGGATAAAAGCCACTTGAATGTTGATAGTATAAAATTAAAAAACATGCATACATATTTACTGCGTTAATCAGACCTTTTCCTCACTGTGAAAATACTTTCTCTCAACATAAGAAAGGACTTTTTTTCACTCATGGTTTCAGAGGTTTTGTTTTATTGTCAATTTGCTCCTGTGGGCCTGTGGTGAGGAAAACTGAGGGCAAGTGTACAAAGATGCTTGGTTTGTGGTCACCAGGAAGCAGAGAAGGAAAGGAATAACCAAGGAACAACATAAAGACCCTAAGGAAACTCTTTCAGTGGCCCACTTCTAGTTAGGCACCACATTTTAAAATTTTCATGCCTTCTAAAATAATGCCACCAGCTAGGGACCAAACGCTCAATGCAAGCCTATGAGTGACATCCCTAATCAAACTATAATGCAGGTACAATATCTGTTATGGTTGACTATGTGCCCACATGAAGCCATCTTACAAAGCTCCCACAGGAGGTATTTGGAGATGGTGCTCTTGGGAGTTGCAGTTGGTTTAGGTCCTGAGGACCTTGTGGCAGGACTAATGCTCTGTTCTTTGCCATCTCCCCTTTTGTTTCCTCTGCTTTCCTAAGCTCTGGTCATATTCCTCACAATCCCTAAAGAGGGACACATGAGGGGACAGAATATACCAGCCAGGAAAGGAACTATCACCAACTGGCCAGCACCTTGGTTTGGGGTTTCTCAGCCTTACCAATAAAGAGCATGTTATTATAGATCATTGTAAGACCTTGTACCATTATTAAAAAATGTTAATAACTGACACTACCATCTTGAAAAAAACCAAAATCGCCTGTTTTGTAAAATTTATTTGGTCAATGTAAGCTTCTCCTAGCGGGTTGTCACAGATCAGGCAAAATCTCAAAGTCAGGAAGTCATGAGTCTAATTAGACCAACAACACCTGGAGCCTGTGCTCCCACAGATGCATCAAGGACCCGTCCTGCTGTATTTGGCTAGTTATGTTTTGTGTTTTGCTGTGCTGAAGCATTGTACTTGGGGCCTTAATCAGGCCCTCTCAATACCAAGATATATCTTCAGTCCTTTTTTGTTTGTTTTGTTTCATCTTGTTTGTTTTTGAGACCAATTCTCCCTATGTATCCCAGGAAGGCCTTGAAAGCATGACTCTGTTTATTCTCTCAGTGTTGGGATTATAGGCATGAACCAGCACAAATAGTAACCAGGTAACTTTTATGATGACCATGAAATATCATATCAGGCATTTATTTTATCACCTTCTGCCCCACCAGGTCCTTTCTATGTGTGTAGAAACTTTCTCACCCCTTGGAAGAAATGTGAAGTGTTTTTTAGATTTTCCTAGTTGTAACTGGGAGTGAAAGCAAAACCCCAGGCACCTCCAAATAAAGAGTCTCCATTTTCACAACTGGTCTTAAGCCTGGCCACTTCTTATAAAGAAATGGGTGAAGGCGAAGGCTCCCTCAGTTTTCCACAACAACCTCCTCAACTCAGGGAGGTGACCTGTAGCTTCTCTGTGGCTGGGGAGCTAAAGGGTGAGGGGCCGAACAGTGCTGTGCAGGTGGTATCGATACGCTCTGATTTGGGAATTACTCAACAATCTCCATAAAAGAAACATAATCATTAAGGGTCACATGCCTATTGTCCCTTCATGAGAGGGAGGTAACTCCTCTGGCTGCCATTTTGACGATTTTGGCAATGTCTCTAACCACTCTGTTGCAAAAATCCAGGAGACTGACCTGAAGAAATCTTTGTATCTCTTTATTATTTTTCTTAGAATAAAAAACATTATCATAATACTAAAAATCAAATGAAGGTGGTCACAGCTGCTCAACTCAACTCTAGAAGAGCACACACACACGTACACACACACACACACACACACACACACACACCACCCTCCACACACACATGAAACTGAGAACACTATTAAAAAAAAGTAATGGATTTGTAGGCATCTAAATAAAGCATATATAATTAATACAAAGCTTTTTGAAAATGATACTTTTCCATTGTAAGCTTGTTAAAAGCACATTCTATCTGCCTTACACCTTCAAGGATTGGTCCACAGTAGCCACGATGGAGATTTTGCTATATGAGTTTTTGAAGTAGCTTATACTTTGTTGAGGTACTACTCTTTCAAATTGGCTTTCATTATTTAATAGCAGAAAATGATTAAAAGAAACACCAAAATGATAGTAATTTCAGAAATCATCCTTATGAAAAGAGAGATGTTCTCAATCAAAAGCCCTCTGAGAAACCAAAAGAATTCACAAGTCTTTTGTTGTCACATCTTATATATTGCTCCTATATATTGAGTTGTTACAAGTGAGGCATTTTAAAGAATATAATATTGACAAAAGCAGCTCTTATACTTAATCAGAGAACCTCTATCCTTACAGTGAACAGTAGCGACTGCAGAGGCTCTTCCTTGCCCACAATCCATTACCTGAGCAGTGGGTGTGAATCCAGCCTGAGACAAGTCAATTGCATGAACCCTCTAAAGCTCAGGGTACTTTGTAGGGAATGCAGTGGGAAGTAGTAAGAGCTAAAGAGTGAAGGGCCCCAAAGCTCATGTCTAGGCTCAATACAAAGACTCTAATCATTAATTAACACCAACTGTAGTCAACTGCAGCTGACCTACACAATCCAGTCCTAGCAATAGTCAGTCAAAGAAGGGAAAGGGGTTAAAAGGCACTTCCCTTTACCTGTGCAGTAATGACTATGAATGGATTCTTGAAGAGAGGGAAATCACTGCCTTTACTTGTGTAATGTCTACTGAGACCAATAGACTCCAATAAAGAGGTACAAACCAATGATCATACAAGCGTTCCTGATTAATTTCAGTAGATCACAAAAAAATGAATAGACAAAAATTCTCAAAAGACATTTGTTGGGAGGATGGATAAGGTAGGAAGGAGAAGAGGGTTAAGAGAAGTCAACATGTAAAATATATGTATGCAAAATTGTTATACACACAGAGACAACACATATACACAACCCAAAGAATACTCATAAGCCATAAGCCTGAGACACAGGAAGAAAGCAGGGCATAGTGGTGGGTATGCTTTCCTGAAGTCTGCGACCTGACTACTGGGGCCCAAACACCATTTAAAAAAAAAAAAAGAAATGTGGGCCAGTAAAATGGTTCATTGAGTAAAAGAGCTTGCCACCAAGACTGATGATCTGAATTTGATGCCAAGACCCACAATTGGAAGGAAAGAACAAACTTCTGCAAGTGTTCCACTAACCTTTCACACACAAGTAGTAATATGCCCATACCCCACCACCAAATAGATAGGTAGGTAGGTAGATAGATAGATAGATAGATAGATAGATAGATAGATAGATAGATAGATAGACTTTTCTAAGTGTTGTAGGTGTAAAATGCAAAACAAAGCTGCTTTCTGAGGCAGTATGGGAATTGGCACATCAGTTTAAATACAGAGCATGTTAACAGGGACCTGAAGTCAGAATGCTTCACTCAGCTGGGGGATTGCTTATTTTACCGACCTGCATGGAGCCCATCATCTGTGAACTGGGAGACTGTCAGAACAAAGGAAACAGAATAGAGTGCCCCCACTAAACCCTTAAGTTCTAGCTTCTGTTCTGCCCGTTGTGTTCAGATTATTTAACACATTTGTTATTATTCAGTGTATTACCTAATTCTTTTGATTTATTAGCTTTTAGAATGCATTATTTAACAAGAATTTTTCACAGTCCCTAAATAGGTGCCCAACTCCATTCCATTTGTCCCCACTACATTGTCAGAACATTAGTACTTTCAACATAGCATGGTATAGAAACATTAGCAATTCCCATTGGTAGTAATGCGACCTACTAAATATTCTACACTTTCATCAGCTAACCACATGCAAATTTCCAATAATTGCTAGTTTGTAAAGAGTTCTTTAATTTTTAATGTTTCATTTAAAAAAATAGAATCATGCAGTAAGGTAGAAAGAAAGCTTCTTAAAAAGCTTTTAAAAATGTCACTATATACAGGCAACATTGAATAACAATTTGTGACATATTTTTATTATTTGCATGTATATTTAAAGTACTACTTGAAATAGATTATTGATATTTTCACAGTAGATATTCCTTGGTAAGTCACAGCGAGGTGAAATTAATACTTGTAGAGTCATAAGTAAAGAGTTTTATTTCCTTCACTTTCTCGACACACCTTGACTTTCCCTGTCTCCCTTCATGACATAACCTCAAACAATGCAAATGTTTGTCCATCTATCCTTTCTCTTCTTGTCATTTTGCCCATTTCAAGGCACAAGGAACTAAGAATAGACTGAGTCTCAAATCTCATGTTTGATCCCCCACATAAAGGATATTCTCCTCCCGAATGCCAACATGATTTCCACACTTAACAAAATTAAAAGTACTTGCTAGTGCTTTTTCAATATGAATACACTAGTTATCTCAAGACAGACTTTATGTACAGTGTTTAAGCCAAAGTGCAATTTCTGACAGTAAGCTACACTGACTTTTATTTCCCAAGGTGTAAAATTTATAAGCATTCTGTGTCAAAAATAATAACACTTTATAGCATATTCAATACAAAAAATCCTGTTAGCCTTCTAGAATAGGTTATTAGTATTTCTGTTTTATCTTGTGCACCCCTGAAAACCATGGTTACCATCACTAATCACATTAAGCCCCAGTTTCTACTGTATGGGAATAAATAAGAACATAATGATATATTTGTAAAATGAATTCAGAGATTCTGGGTTTAAATACTTTGCAAAAAGTATTATTATTGTTCATCTGCTATTCCATCAGGGTCACACTTGCTGTTCTATAATAGACACAGAATCATCTGAATTTACTATACTATATTTACTATATTTATTATAAAAAGCATAATCGACATGTATCTTTGCAAACGAACTGATTTCAATTTATAAAAAAGTGAAGCGAAATTATAAAATGTAAAATAAACTATATTTTAATGCTCAAAACCAAGATATCCAAACTATGGCTTAAATGATTAAATTCATGGTATAGATTTATCTTAAGCTTTTAGCATAACAAAGTTTTATACAGTTTGATAATAAATTATGTTCAACTTATTGAATCTTATCTGCCTGCAAAGTAGTAATAGATGTTTAAAGGTTAAAAAAAAACCTGGCATAGTTTCAGTAAGTGTAAATCCTTCTTCAGTGACAAAGAAGAAAAGCTGAGCTCCAAGCGTTTAAGTCAAAGGAGGTGGTGACTGTCACACTGTGTGATTTGCCAGGTGGATTTGTGCTGTTTAGTTTATAACTAGATTTACAGGGTGGTGTCTGAAAGTGTCACCAGAAAGTAAACTCCTTCTGTTCTTTTCTGTCTACTCTGTCCACTACCCACTAAAGAACTACTTGAACAAAGTCAAGATAACCTATGTGGTTTGGAAGTTCTCTCTCTCCTCCCTTCGTTCCTTCGTTCCTTCGTTCCTTCATTCCTTCCTTCCTTCCTTCCTTCCCTCCTTCCTTCCTTTCATTTTAGCACTGCCGATGCTCAAGCAAAAAACGTTCTCTGAAAGAATCCTCATCAAGCATTTTTCATGAATGAAATTTCGCTGACAGTCTCCACTTGTCAGCCACGTAGCGGCTTGCACTGTAGATCATTCTCACTGATCTGATCTAACCACCAAACAAAGGAAACTTGAACCTGCAAGGAAAACAAGAAAGGGGCATTGTCGATCTGTCTAAAAAAGTGCGTGTATTCATATTCAAATGACATGGCAGATTAAACAGATGTCATGGCATCACGGATTGTGTAGAGTGTAAGTCTATTTTGGTGGAAATGAGGTCAGAGCCTCAGAATAGATTGAGCATGTTGTGGGTATAATCATGTCTCAGGTTTAGTGCCTGCCTGAGATAAACTTTCAGCATGGCTCGGCAGTATCATTATATACCTCATAAGGATGATTTAGTTTCAAATTAAGTACAAAAATTATGATCAGAATCTCCTCTTTAAAAAAATGACAGAACAAAAACACAGCTCTCGTTGAATCTCTAGAATGCCATTATGAATCGGAGCAGGGCCTGAGCATAGTGCCTAGGGATTGTAAGATGGGTTCCGACTCCTTCATTAGCGTGGGAACGATCAGGTCATTCATTGTCCCCTCAGCACCTAGCATTGTTTCTGACTTGCAATGAATGAGCGAATTAAACAAACTGACATTAAGTGCAGATGTTTCCCACAGCTAGATCAAAATTATTCAGTGATTCACTCTATCTCCTAACTGTGCACTGAAATATACACAATGTTGAGTTCACTGTGATACATATTTTACATATTTCAAAGACTTTAGTCATAACTTCTGAAGCAAACTATTCATCTGGCAGCTATAAATTTATGACTAGATGAGCTAGTGACTGTGTGAACCGTGGGATTCTATAAACAGAGATGATGTCGTCATGCAAAGTATCTGGGAAGAAAATTACCTGTGATTTTTTATACTCTTAGAATCTATAGAAATCACCACAACTAGAAAATAATTATTTTTAAAAATGCTATCATGAAGTGATTATTTCATATTTTGTATCCTAATCCATGACATGTCTCTTAATGCCCAGTTTCTAAAATATGGCCTAATAAATTTAAAGTGTTTTAATTCTTTCAGCTATTCTAGTAAATTTACGGAATTCTTCACAGGACTAAAGTGTCTCAGCTCCATCTAGAGATCCATTCTCTACATGAAGAGCTTCTTCTGTGTGGGCAGGATCTCCTACCACTTAAATATGACACTAGAGGGTTCCGAGCCACATGTGTGAGAACAGGCTCCACCCTGGACCCCATCAGCGTGAGTTCTGATACAACAAGTCTTGGATTTCAGGGCACTGATCTTCTGCATGAATAAAGTAGTCATTTTACTGTGTTCATCCTTGTTTAAGTGAGAAATAATCACTCTATTCCAAGTACAGTGCTGAGCAAAGAATGATCAGTAAGTGTTTTTGTTTTTGCTTGTTTTTGGTTTTGGTTTTGTTGGTGGTATTGTTTTGGTATTTAAAAGTTGAGAGAAGTTATGTGGCTTAGCTTGCCAAGCAATTGGTTATCTCCTCTTGCTCTTACTTTTTACCTTTGTAAACTAGACTATTTGGACCAGATTTGAAGAAAGAATGAAATTCTATTTCTAGTTAGGATTTCTGTTGTTGTGATGGAGCACCATAACCAAAAGAAGGTTGGAGAGGAGAAGTTTTCTGGGCTTACATTTTCACCACACAGTCTATTTTTGAAGGGAATTAGAGCAGTAACCTGGAGGCAGGAGCTAATGCAGAGGTCATGAAGGAGATGTGCTTACTGCCTTGCTCCTCAGTACTCGCTCAGCCTTTTTTCTGACAGGACCTGGAACCACCAGCCCTGGGATGATACCACTCACAGTGGGCTGGCCACTCCCCCATCAATCACTAAGAAAATGTCATACAGGCCTGCCTACAGTTTGATCTATTGAAGACATTTTCTCAATTGAGGTTCCTTCCTCTCTGATGACTCTTGCTTGTGTGAAATTAACATGGAACTATCCAGCACAATGACAATAAACAAAACTAATTTTAAAAATTTAAATGATATGAAAGTGATGATTAATAGCTCATTAAATGCTCACTGCACCAAAATTTGGGTTACCTTAGACAACCCTGGAGGAAGAGAAATTAATAAAATGGAAAGGAAGTCTTTACAAAGCAGTGTAAGCAAAACTCCAAAAATTTTTGAGTCAAGCTTTTCCTCAAAAATGTTTTAAATTACACTTAAATGACTACATGGCTGGGATGAAATTTGACTGGAATGCACAGCCATCGCCCTTGTATGTTCTGAACATGTTTCTCTTGAGGACTTGGAAAATCTATCAGATTTCGCGTAACACACAGGCCTGGTCCTCATTCCCAGACCCATTTATACAGCTTTTTTGATTCTAAGACAAATGAGGCCATGAACGTGAATTGCTTCACATTGCAGGGGCCGTCAAGTGCTTCATTCTCTGAGCCCCTTCCAGGAGCCCCGTATCAGACCTGCAGAGGAGGGGACGTGAGTCTAAGCTTCAGTTTGTCTCACAGCATCATTTCCATTTCAAGATGCAAAAAAGTAAAGTGAAACCCAAATCAATGGTTAAAATACCAATGCCAAAGTGCTTCTAGAACTGAGTATTCACCCCCATGTGTTTTAATGTGTCCTCTTTATTGTTTTATTGCTGTTTGTTTAATTTTTATTTGTGTTGTGGGAGTTTTTAATATTAAAACACTCTTGTCTCAAAAAAAAAACAGGATACACCCAAATAATGCTGTTTTCTCAAAAGTTCCAAAAGACACTGTGAACTCTTGTATCAGCCAGATTTTCTATAGTGTATATTTATGTAGCTTAGTCCTGGGTTCTTTATATTGAAACAGGGAATGAAAACTTCAAAGAAGTTTGAGCTAGCAGCTTGTAATTCAAGCTTCTTGGGACAAAACATTTTTACTGTGTGCTCATTTTTTATTTTAAATGAATATACATATTTTCCCAATCTGCCCTTTTAGTTCCACAGGGAAAAGCAGTCTGGAGACTTTATGGTGAAATATCTAAAGAAACCCTTGAACACGGGCCAAAAAAACACTTTTAAGCTTTGTTAAAACAACTCCCATCTAGGACTTTATTTGCTCATTAGGCTTGTAAGGGGCACAGGCAGAATTTCATAAAGAAGGAAACTTTCCTTCCCCGGTGATGACTCCAGTGGCTTTGTGAACCTATTTTTTTAAAACAGAAGTGAGAACAAGAGAGACTCATGGTTTCAAGTGAGGCCCTAGGAAGACAGACAACATTCTTGAAGCAGTCTTCAGCCAGAACATGGACAGATTTAAGCAAACTGAATATGAGAAATTATTTTCTAAGACAATGATGGATTCTAGTTAGGACCAGAACTGTGCGTGGAGTTGTGCATAGATTGGCTGGATCCATTTACTAGAGAGTTCTATTAGCATGTATTAATTACACAGAGTGATAGGTTTTGTTGTGACCATTTCATGCATGCAAATAACATATTATTTCTTCTTTCCACCCCCCTATTACCTTCCCTCTTCCTCTGCCTCGCCCCCTTCCTCATGTCATAAATCATTTCTACTCTCCCTCTGCCCCCATTCCAAGATTCCACATATAAGAAAAAGAAAAGGTGATCATTGTTACATTTTTCTTTGTGGCTGAATTGTGTGTGACTGCGTGTTCATGCACATGCATGTGTGAGTGTGCATATGTGTAGTTTCTTTATCCATCCATTCACCAATGGGCACTTAGGTGACTTTTTGGCTTTACTGTTGTGTGTGGTGCCTCAGTGAACATGGCATGCACATGTAGCGATTGCTTAATGACAGCTTTCTTCCCAAGACTACCACTCCTAATGTTGGGAGTTCCTTTTGGAACACCATACTGATTTCCACATGCATAGACTGATTTCCACTCCCACCAATACATAAGGATTCTTTTTTCCCATATCTGACAACCATTTCCTTATTTCACAGTATTGGGGGTAGCCACTTTGACTAGAGTAAGATTTGCATTCCCCTGATGACCAAGCATTTTGAACACATTTTTCACATATTTATTGTAAATGTATACTTTTCTCTTTCAAAGAAATTTATAGTTCTGTCAGTTATTTATTGGATTATTTGCTCTATTGACTGAGTGCTTTGGTTTTTTATATGTGCAGGATATTATTCTGTTGTTAAAATAATATCTTACAAAGATTCTTCTTGTAGTCTGTAGACTGCGTCTTCACACTCTGATGTTTCCTCTGCTATTCATAACATTCTTAACTTTATACAATATTGATTGTCAGTTATTGTTATTGCTTCCTAAACAATGGCAATCTTACATTTCTATGCCAGTATCTTGAGAATTTTCCTCTATGTTTCACTAGAACTTGTGTCAGATTGGGTGTTAAGGTATTTCACCTTTTTTAGTTGAATTTTGTGTGGAGTGAGCAACAAGAAACCACCTTGAGTCTCTACATTCCATAGTCAGCTTTTCCAGAACTATTTGTTAAAGAGACTATCTTTTATTCAAGCTATTTTTAACCTCTTTATCAAGAATCAGAGGCCAAGACTGTGAAGATTGGTTTCTGAATCTTATATTCTATTTCATTGGTTTATACATTCTTTATCATGCCATCACCTTGCTCTTTGGGTTACTATGAGTCTGTGTTGTTATTTTTTTTTTACAGTCAAATATTGTGATAACTGAAACATTGTTTTTGTTGTTCAGAATCATTGTCTATTTGGAAATTTCAGTGCTCCCATATTATATATATATATATATATATATATGGATCTCTATATATGAACAGTTGACACTGAAAAGAAAACAAAAAAGATCTCACCCACAATACATCATTTATAAATAAATAAATGCCTTAACAATAAATCTAAGAGACCAAAGTTCTTAGGAATCACAACCATGAAATATCAAAGAAAATATGGAAAGAGCCCTTATGTTCATGAATTTGCAGATTAATATTGTTGGAATGGCTTATATTTCTGACTTTGTAAGCGCTAGGCCCACAAGAAGTAAATGAGCCTATGAGGCATTGTGTGTATGGATATGTGTAAGAGAGGGTGTGTGCTTGTGCCTGTACATGTGCGAATCTACGAGTGTGTATAAAGTGTTATGTCTGTGCACAATTATTCCTGAGACTGCAAAAACCTCCCCATTCAGAATTTCTGCTATGCTGCCCTTTCATGACAAAGTACAATTAAAAACAGGTTTAATTCTCCTCGATTTTTATGGAGATGGATAAAACGTTGTGCCTAATTTTATCTACATCCCTTTCCGTTGTGTACTAAATGGGTTCAGCTGGCAATTCTTCTTTAGCTCTTTTGACAGTGTTTCACTGAATGGTCAGTTCAGAAGGCAAGCAGGATAGAAAAGAAACTACGAAGTAAGGAATGAAAATAAATTTTTAAAAATAACAACAGAAGTAATATGGACAGGATGTGTTATTGCTTAAAAGATAGATTTATAATTGTTAGCACACATCTAATTTTATTAGAATACATAAATCAGAATAAAGAATGATTTAGATTTGATTTACATCATCATGGGAACTAGCTCTCTCCCAAGTACATGGGATACACTAAAGATTTTGGTAGTTTTTAAGGGTGGGCCATGCTGAGGAAGCATGTAAGTCATAGCTACTTTAAGCCCTGGAAGAAAACCCTCCTATTTGGGCTCTAACAGAGCTATTTATTGCACATAATGATGTGATTGAAACCAGTCTGAAATATTAACACATATCAACAACAAGGATCTGTCAGTGCACACACTGGTATCTCCTACGTGACTTAGCACCTTCCTGTCCTTCTTTCACAGGCGGGGACCCATGCACAGTGGGGGGATAGTCTGAACAGATGGCTTGGGAGGCTGCAGTTTCCAGGAAACAGGCCAATTCGGGGGCATGCTTCTGGAGCACATTTACGTTTGGATACCGAAGGAGCTTGAGAAATGCCAAGGTCCAGGCAGTAAAAGCCATCTACTCTGTATTCAGAGAAAAGGGGAGACGTTTAAATTAGATACATTTAGAGCTGATGGAAGGCAAACTGGACACTCACAGAGCTGGCAAATGACCTGTCTCTACTTCAGAGCTTGTTTAATTAATGATAAGAAAAATTTAAAGGTTGGGACGTTTGAGTTTCCTGAAAATATTAATGTGTGCTTTCTGCTTCTGTGCCCCCCTTGTGACCAGGCTAGCAGAAGCATTTACCCTTTTAGGATAACCTACAGACAACTTACTTCTAGAAGGCACTTGGATACTAAGCTAATATTATCCCATCCAAGTTTTAAAACTCAAAGATTCTGACCAAGAGCCTATGCCATATCAGAGAGTGTAGTTGATCTTAGCGAGGCTGTGTGGGAGCCCGTGCCGCCTCCCTCCAGCTGCTGTGCAGACTCCAGGTGCTTCCTTTCAGGGGCCCCTCAGAGGAACCAGGATATTGATGGGAAAAAAAGAGTTCTTTGGCAAAGTAAAAGGAAGTTGGACGTGAGGAAAGCCACAAAACAAGTGTGTTAACTCCTTGGCTCTTAGCGTCCAGAAAACAGATTCTTCATTTAGCGCAGGAATCTGCCTAAAGTCCAGCCTCTAAATGCAAAAGTCCAAACACCTACTGCCCCATCCAAGAAACTTAGAAATGACTCCTCACGGGTTTGCTGGGGTCCTGTTTCTGAACATCTCCCTTCCAGACACACCCACTACTCAGCTCTTTCTGGGCACAGAGTCAATTCATACACTTGTGACAATTTTCCTTCTTTGTGGTCTCTGAAATGCTCCCCAAATCCAAATACAGTGTTGTTACTTCAACCAGACTTTCCCTGACAGTCAGGCCAAGTTAATTGCTTAGTTCTTCGTGCATTGCTTACCATAGCACTAGCTGTATTTTCCTGTAACCCAATCCATCTGGACAGGCAGCGGGACAAGGAGAATGTCATATCGTACATTCTCAAATCCTCTCGTCTTAGCAGTTATATATCAGTGCTCTGGAAAATCCCATTGTTCCCACATGAAAAAAAATCACAAAACATGCTGAAACTCATGCACTGAACAGCGTTGAGAGAGCATTTCTATCATATGCCTTCTTAGAATCTGCCAGCTAGAAGGTCTGGGTGGGGGTGCTGTGGTGGGAAGCCCAGGATGCAGAATCTCACCGTTGTCAAGCTACGGACAGCTACTTCAGAAGAACCCCTCGTTTTGACCACACTGATACTTTCTACCACGTGGACCATGCTGGAGGAAACATTTCTAAATAAATAATTATATCGTGTGCTCCTTATATTACCATGGAATTTGTATTTCTGCGACACTGCTCAGTCATTGACTTGAATAACTGTTTCTGCCTTTCCTAAGCTTTGGGGCCGATGATAAATCACACAGCTAGTCTGCATCTCTGGCTCTGCTTGTGTGCGGCAGGTAGCAATCACTTTAATGGTGCTCTGGTATATTTTAAAGTGCTCTATTTGAGTGAAGGGCAACTTGAAGCAAAGATCTATGATTACTGGCTGAAGCCATTATAAAAAAAAATCACAGCTTGCTCTGGTGTGGAGAAGATCAGGTCTGTGTCATTTCTGTCTGTGATATAATCAGTGTTTTCGGCCATGAAGAGTAAGCCTTTCATTTTGGTTTTGTGGTAGTTCTTATATAGACCGAACCACGTCCCTTGAACGCGGGGGGGGGGAGGTCTTACTTACCCTAAACTATCTACCATAACTAATTCCGTCAAAGTCATTGCGGGGGAAATCATAGACATATTTTCTGACTTTGGTTTTTGGCTTGCGATTACACTAAGTTCCCAGAATGTATTTAATTAAAACCTTCATACAAGAATCTCATGAAAAAAAAATAATCTCATGAGCTAGATTTCTGGATCCCTGTAATCTGGGTGACTTGAAGGAGACATCACCTGACTGCAAACAAGACTTCTGTTAGTAATCTCATCTAGCGGCTGCTCAGGCGCACACGGACTGTGCTCAGTGTGGCTCCAGGTCTAGCTGGTGAGGGCCCCTTGTTTGTAGTCAGTCTGCAAGCTAGCTGTTAACTGTTCACCTGAAATGGGGAAAGAAAATGGTTAGTCAAATGAATCTCACTTTACTGACAAACTAAGCACATGTAACTAGAAAATCCCAACCCAAATCTGAGCACCTCAGCTCAGCAGACCTTGTCATTATGAGCAGCTGACTCTAGACTACTTCCGACCATGGGCTCGTTCAGCACCCTACCCGGAAGCTAAGATTCTGAATTGTTTGCCTGCCTGCATGGCCTCTGTTCTTTGTATTTCATGGCAGTATGGTGTCCGTGGAGAATCACCGCGGTGTGTGTTAGAAGAGGGCTGGAAAGCTGCGCACCCCTTTCACACTTGTTAACCACTGGCAAAGCAATCCGTTCAAAAGTCACTGACTCCAGGTCTGGCACTACTTGTGTATTGACCAGCAATAGGCTCTTCCATCTCGACTCTGGGGAAACTTAGAGCCTCCTCCCGTAGCTCAGCAATGTTGAGTCCTGCTTTCTCCAGATCCACATATTATTCTGACTTCCTAGTTACTTTATACTCCAGAAGATCTTCCACTGTCTGTGTGCTCTGGACATGCTCAACTCTGTAATGAGAAAAGTAATAATGCTGAGCTCTGTGCAGCATAGTAGAATCGGGTGATGACTTAAGCAAGACATAAGATTATCTTACAAGTAATGATAGCAATTTTATTCATATATATCTCCAACACAAAAGTCCCATCACAATCACTGACGTAAATAAAGTTTACCTGTTCTCCCAGCTACCCAAATGTTTCTTCAGTAGATGACCCTTGGTGAAATAGACACGGGGAAAAGTGTCGATACTTGTGTTAGCTGATTTCCCATGTATAAATACAAGCAGGAGTGTAAGAAGTCACAAAGGATAATTTTCCTTTAAGTAAACCTCTAGTATCAGTGCTTAGCCTTGATGCCCATGACACAAATTGTGGTAAGGGAGAACTTAAAACCTTGCACAAGCGGGTTCTTATCTTGAGAATTGGAAGAGATAGCAGCAGAGCTCTTTGGCTTGCATCTCAGTTCCCTTCACACACATGTGCAAGCCACAGGCTTTATTCTCAAGTGTTCTTTTCCATAGAGAGAACAATGTCAATAAAAACTAACCGTGCCGACTTTCGTCTGAGTTTCAGCAAGCAGCCTGCTTCTATCATGAGGTAGCAAATTGCTTCGAGATGTAAAGTTGGTACCTTTAAGATATATTTTGTTTCCAAAACAGTGGTAAAGTATAGGACTACTGAGAGATAATAAAATAAATTTTCCCCACAGCAATGGGAATTTCTTTTATCCACCCATCAAACAAGCTTCACAGATAGTTTGAATTGGATCTAAGGACCGTTTTGCAGTATCTCGTGCTTTATCTTTTAGGAAGCTTTCCTGTTCTCTTTTTCTCCTCGCTGATCAAATTGATGGATCTGCTTTGCTCCCTTGATGTTTCTTTTCCTTTCCACTCCACCAACCTCAAGAGTGTCTGCCTCCCCACTTACCCCATTTCCAAGATGCTTGTTGATAAACACTGGCTGCCTCTGTGTTTGTAAGGAAAAGGACTGTACTTCCATTACAAAATATAATCAAAACCTCGTCAAAGTCAATGTAAAATATTCTAGAACCACTAGTCAAAGGATGTGATGAGCCATATGACTATCCACAGGGTTGGGTTGGGTTGCATGAAGCTGTGAGAGTTTGTGGGAACTCGCATCTTGCAAATTACTTGACCTTGGCTGCTCTCC
Source organism: Dicrostonyx torquatus (assembly GCA_028555095.1). Taxonomy (NCBI): domain Eukaryota; kingdom Metazoa; phylum Chordata; class Mammalia; order Rodentia; family Cricetidae; genus Dicrostonyx; species Dicrostonyx torquatus. Next base: position 1,963,622 of record JAQHUG010000309.1, read on the forward strand.
TGTTGGGCAAACATGTAAATGGACTTTGAGAGTCTATGAATGGCCACCCAACTCTGCTAACTACACAGCAGTGTTGCAAAGGTCGGTCTCCAAGTAAACAAAGGCAGCAGCATGGAGGTTCCTAAATCAGGCGGGAGTGGTGGGGGTGGACTGAGGGCGCCCAAGAGGAAGGATGGGTGAGAGCTGCCAAATGCTGATCGTTTCTACACCGCGCTTCACATGTTGGGCAGCTGTCACAGGCTGGGTTTCTGGAAGCAGATGCTGAGGTGTAGTTGGGTGCACAATGTTTATTACAGATTCCAAAGGCAGGAAGATGAAGTTTCCGCTTCTGGCAGAGAGAAGAATAAAACCATGTGAACCATAATTCTGACCCATCAAAGTCTCTTCCTTCAGACAGCTCATGTTGGACTAATGAGTTTGCCCTTCCTATCCCCTTTTGCCAGGCTCCAGATGCGGGCTGCCACTGTTCTGCTCCATATTCTTGCAGGCTTTCAGCAGCTGAGGCAGACCTGGAAATGCTAGCAGTAGAGCCTGACTGTGGCCCCGCACTGGGCACCATGTCCCCCCCTGAGAGAAAGTCTGAGTGCATATCTCTACATGCTCCACATTACCTGAAAGAGGTTACAAGTCTCTTACAAGTGCATGGTTTTGCATCAAGACTATGTCTTTAGGCTCTCTAGCAAGACAGGGTCCAGGCATCAATCTACCCAGGGCAAATTATTTTCTATATGCCAGCTAAGGAGAAGATGACATCACTTCTCTACGGTGGCTCCAAGGATCAAACTGTACACTCTTCAAATACCCAGAGTCTGGAGCTGCCCAATAGCCTTGCTCTGAGACCTGACAATCTGATACTATTCATCTACCTGTTCTCTTGACTCTTGCCTGTGTTCGAAAGCAGTCTTTTTACATAGTTTTATCACATATGTACATACTTACTTATTTTTTTAATTAGTTAAATCATTTTTTTTTTTCCTTCCTTCTGCCTACTTTCCGAGGGCATCTGAGGAATCCAGAACTGGGAGATTTCCTGACAGCCCAGGCTTCCTGTTTATCAAACATGCCAGACCTGAGACTCATGACTATTTACTCAAGGGTTTACATCTACTTGTTGTCTAAATACTACTGGGAAGTTTTATGCTTGACTCTTAATCCTCCTGGTTATCACAATTAATTTCTGAAGAGTCTGAAACAGTTCTGAACTCTGATAGCTTAAATTGAAAATGAAATTAAACTAACTTCATTCAGTGCTTTCTTCCATCAATGGCTTGATCCATACACAGATACCGTGAACCCTATAATTTAGTTTCATATCATAGGATTTACTATCCTAGGCAAATATATCTAGACACACAGAGACATGTGTGCAAAGGATTTTGTTCGGTGTGTCTAAATGAATAGTTAAAAGCATTATTAATTCAATTTTCCCAGTTACTATGAGCATAGCCAAGCATGTTGAGTATGTCATGTCGTGTACTATGAGCATAGCCAAGCATGTTGAGTATGTCATGTCGTGTTTTTGCTCATCTTTACTATTACTATAGATTAGCGAGCTAAGTGATCCAGGTGAAGCTGACAGTAAGTGATTTAACTGTGTTGGCTACTTACCAAACTAATTTTCTGGAATACCCAGCCACATGGGTGGCAGGAAAGTTTTGTGACACAGCAGAGTGCACTGAGGATAAGAGAAGAAATGTAAGGTTCTGGAAATACCACACTAGTGTTGGGACTGAGTGGGTGAGTGTCATAATAAAAGTGCAGCTCATTGGCACAGTATGAATTTAGAATGTGCAAGACCTTGGGTACAATCCCCAGCACTGGGGAAGGAATGAAAGAAGGGAGGAAGGGAAAGAGGGAAGAATGTCTCTCTGCAGTGAGTTCTGGGTCAAAGGTACAGGTTTTTTGATTCACAGATATATTTACTTATACAAGAATAATCTTCTGAAATGAAAATTATGACTACTTTATACAAGGAGAGATTTGTGTCCATGTCTGGAGAATTCTGTTTAAAAATAAAAAATCTAGAGTACAGTGTCCTAGTTTGTCTTTATGCTACAGTGATAAACACCATGACCAAACGCAGCATGGGGAGGGAAATCTTTGTCTTACAGGTCCTGATGACAGAATTCAAGCAGGAGCAGAAGCAGAAATCATGGAGGTGAGCTGCTTAATGGGTTGCTCCTCAGCCTCATGTTTTTCTACCTTTCTTATACTTCTCAAGACTACCTGCCCATGGCTGGCACCACCTGCAGTAAGTTGGGCCTTCCTATATCCATTATCAAAGACCTGCCTACAGGCAATCCGATGGAGCAGTTTCTCAACTGAATGTCTCTCTTTCCTTCTACCTTGTGACAAGTTGATCAAAAAGAAAGAAAGAAACAAACAAAAACTAACCAGCAGAGCTACTTGTGTTTAGTGGCAGAGTCCTCTAATGCAGCTTAATAGTTCATGCCGTGCAGGACAGTCACATGGCAAAGAACAGTCTGTCCTCAAGTGTCAGTAGTATGAGGTGCAGAAACCCTGCTTCAGATCAGAATGGTTATATCTTTGCTCATCAGAAATGGTTTCTTCATGAGGAGTTTGTTGTTTAGCAGAGATATAAAATCATCCCAATACAATGCCCCATACAATGTTCCTAATAAATTATCATAGGAAAGGATCATTTTAAACTTGTTGATCAAGGATGATATAAGGAAAGATGCTTCTCCTGAATAACAGACAGATGCATGCTCAAACACAACAGCATGACAGAGCAAAAAGGTGGGGATGGAAAAGGAGGAAAGGAAGAAAATGTCAGCTAATCTGTCACTCTTCTGCAGGCCCTGTTCAAAGTTACCCAAGCACCTTGAGAGATAAAAGATGAGTCAGAACACAGGGCACTGCAGGATCATTGGCCTAATATGAAGCAAAATAACATCTGGGGACTAAATTTCCCCTAGATCCATCCCAATCTCACACATCCACTTCTGCTCTTAGGACTTCCCCTCCCACTGAAGTGAGGTCAAGGATGGCGAAGGCCATGATTCTCATGGATCAAGAGAAAGCCTTGGCCACTAGTACTGATGCAGAACAGGCCAGAAATGGAAGTTAGGTTTAAAAATTTGACAAATGGTCACTTTTCTTTAAATAATTCAATATGACTTGGACAGGAAAAACTGTTTTTAATCTGCTGTCTCTCTCCGTAAAGACTGATAAAGGGACATGAAGGGTGTGGTCCAAAGTGGTGGGAGAACAAGACCATGCTGAGGAGTAGCTTCACTGGCTGGGTGGGGACAGTTTGTAGGAGAGGGGATATCCTAGGTGCTATGAATTCAGGCCTCTGTGTATGCGCGTACATGTGTGCATTCATGTGTTTGTGAGTGTGCCTACATGTGCTTATGTGGGGCATGCATGTGTTTGTGGCTATGTGTGCATGCATATCTGTATGAGTATGTGCACATATGTGTGTATGTGTGCGTTATAGCTGAAAATGAAACTCACTCTTTCATTCACTTGAATTATTTTAGTTTTCTGAGTTATTTTACCAAATGTGAGTTTAGTCCTGAGATTTGTGAGTTTTAACATTTTCACTGCATTTATATAATTCTGGGATGAGCATCTTCCTACCCCAAATACTCAGAATATAAAAACCTTACTAATAATATAACCTATTCATCAGAACATTTTCTTGACAGAAATTTGTATCTAAAACTTATGCCTTCAGTTCTTTAGTTTCAGTCAGCACTGACTTGAGTAAGCTATGTTGCTCTGTATACTTGAAGAGATCTTGCCCAAAATTTCAGAGCCTTGAATCAAACTCAGCATCAGTGATGAAAAGCTTCCTTCATCCACCAGTGATGCAACAAATATTTTTTCAGTAGCTACTATATAAATCAAACAACATAAGCTAATGACGGTCTCAAATTTCTTCAATTATATATCCTATTATCAAAATGATACTGTCATTACATTTGTTGCCTAAGTAGACTGCAGTAAAGAACTAAATCCCTAGTGAACATCTTTAGGCCTAGGTCATTTTGTAACACATGCTTGATGGGAGATGTGAGTACTAGAATTTTTATGAGGTTTTATTAATTCATTTTCATTTCTGCACCAAAATACCAGAAACTGGCCACTGTGTGAATGTGAACGGTTTATTTAACCCATGATTGCATGTAGTAGCTTTTGCTTGACTGGGTCAATGGTCTCATAGCTGCTGGAATCTCAATGGCATAGTTCTTTCTAGAATAGTTCTGTGCTAAGAAACAAAATCAGAGAGATTCAGCAACCCAGCTCCTTCATAGCAACCCAAGTAGTGGGAACAAACTCATATCACTTTAGCTGCAGTCATAGTTTTAAGACAGATCTGTGCCATGATCCACTAAGCTTCCCCTGGATCTTTTTCCTAAAAGGGGCAACTAAGGTTGCCACCAGCAGCAATGAACCCCTGGGGAATGCCCTACATCCAAACCGTAAGACCATATATTAGATGCAAACTGACTTTTTGCTCTAAACTTATCTCCATTGATTTTTTTTTTCAACATTAAATTTATTCCCCTCAGGTGACCATATAAGAATCATAGATAGTAAGGATTTCTGGTCTATTTCTATTTGCTATTTAAATTTGGTGCCTTCCAAAATAAATTTGATCCTTTCTGTTGAATAGACTTTTGTTGTTGGTTTTTTCTTTTTCTTTTTATCATTTGGACCATGAAATACAGAAGTCGGAGCAGCGCTGATTTATACGTTAAGGTCAGACTGAAGACTGACATCAGCTCTGGGAAGTTGACAAAATATCATTCAGTGTCCGTGAGCCTTGGCCACTGTGCTTGGCCAAGGATGAACTAGAATTGTCGGTTCTTCTCGGGTTTCTGGAATAAGCTAACGTTTGCATCTTTCTAACCCACGTCTAGTGGCTTTATGTTTAATTTCTGCAGGCCATGACTTTGACTATACTCATCAACATCTCATCCCCCAAAGTGGTCCATGTGACTTACCACAAGGAAATGTCTAACAAGGGTAGAAGGAGCAAACTAAATGTAAAAATAGATCATAGTGAATCTCCTGCAGTACAAGAGCTGAGCTGCTAAAACTGAGGGCTTGAATTCTACTAATGCAGATTTTGAAATAATTTGTCTCAGTTTGGGATCCGGTTGCAAAAAAACAGCCCTTGTTACTATGGCTACTTCTGACTAAATATGTATGTAAAGCCCTTGTAAGTCATTTTCTCAAAAGACCCTCCTCACCGCCTTGTCCTTTCTCAGGGGGGAGGGGTAGCACCGTCACCCCTGCACCGTGCAGTGTCCTGTCTGCCGTTGTCGCCATGTGCCATGAAGATTTTATCACAGCAACTGTGAACACATCAATCGGTATACACATGTTCACAGGATTTTCCGTGGCTGCCTCAGGAGCATTCAGTATCACTCTCCAACCATTTGAAGCCATCCTTGATCTAACCTTGCATTTCACATTAATGTTTGCACACCTGGAGTAAAAATAAAATTATTTTTACTGAAAGAAGAGAGGAAAGTTGACAAATAATTAGTGAGAGTCTAATAAGTGTCTTACCTCACATTCTGCCTGGCTTAAAGAATAGAAATTTATTTCTCATTGTTCTGGAGTGGACAGATGTGGAGTCAGTGAGAGCTGGCTCCCTGGTGTGCAAATGGCTGGCTTTGTGCTCTATCATTACAGGGTCAAAAGAAAAGTCACTTGCTTCTCTTCTTTAGAAGGTGCTATTATCGTTCATTCATGAGGGCTCTACCTTGGTGAACTAAGCCTCTCCCAAAGTCCTCATTGCCTAATACTAATTCAGGGGGGAAGGGTTTCAACATATGAATTTTGTGAAGACATAAACATTTAGGATATAATTACACTAACTTTACACTAATTATATTATGCCCTGTCCTACCTCTGTTCTCCACTAGACTCCTATCAGGTGGCGTTAAGACTGTTCTTTCACTTATGAGAAACCTGGGGCTTAGTGATTCCAAGCAATTAGTGGGAGCTGATGGAGGAGAGAACAGTAGAGCTCGGGTCAGAATTGTCTGTTCTTCAAGTCTATGTTCTTTCCATTGTCTGTTCTATTTTCCATTCAATTTGGGGACTAAATTTTCATTTCAGATTAAAATAATCATCAGCATCATCTGACAGCAGAGACCATTCAGAAAGACTGAGAAAATCACGCAGTCTGACAGAGTTTGCCAATCCCTGCCACCAAGGGGAGAATGGCTTGGAAATTCCAACACTTAGCAGAGGGGCTTTTCCCAGGATGCAGATAGTTTCACTCTGCTCAGAGCTGTTTCTACTGCTGAGCTGTTTCAGTTTGACACCTCAGTGCTGGGGAGAGGCCCCTCTGACCAAACCTTCAGTGGCTGAAAGTTCACACCTCTGTGGGAAAGCCCAAAAGCAGGCATTCACTCAACCTTCAGGCCTCAAGTGAGGCAGACAGAATCCAGTGAAACGGTGGTCCTCCCTAATGTCCGACAGCAAGAAGGCGTGGACATCAGACCTCAACAGCTTCTATGTATTTGGAAATTTTGTCACTGTGATGTGTTTCTGGAACAGACATTAAAACAAATAATGCTGAGCTGTCATATATTTCTACAACTGAAATTTAAGCTTTCATTTCTCACATACTTGAAATTTTTAATATCAAAGTAATGAACGCACTGTGCTAACAAAGACACAAGTCTTCTACTGAAAACTATAGATATGTTTGGAAAACCGAGATTGCTTTCTGAACAGGATCCTTGGGAAAGTTCAGTCCCGTCCACGGAAAGAACAAGAAACGGATCTGTGACTCTACAATTCTATGTGCCGGAAGCTGTGTCCTCTTTTATTGCTGAGACCTGAGGTACCCCTGAGTCGTCTGCACAGACCCATGCTCCACTGGTAGGTGAACTGAAGTGACTTAAAGTGGGAAATCTACTTTTATTCTTGAGCTACAATGAGGCAAAGGTGAGTCCAACCCAGCAGAAGTAAGGCTACAGGGCCCTGGAGAAGCCTTCATTAGCGATTTAGTATAAACTGAGCAGCCTTCACTAACAGAGTAGAAGGAAATCAGCACAAAGGAGGCTCTGAGAAAAGGCTTCAATGACTTTATTCTTTGATGTCTTTCACATATTCCAAGTCCTCACTCTCAAAACATGTGACTTGAATTCCTCAAAGTGTGGTACTTGAATGCTCGAGTTCCTGACCCTCTACCCATTCTTCAGTGAATATTTTTCCCATCATTTCTCAAGTGGGAATTATGTAAACAATCATGGGATGAATGACCCAGGACTGCCTTTGACTGACTTATACACTGAAATGCCCAATGTTACATGTGTGTGTTCTTCAATAGCACCTACACACACCTGGCCACCAGAACAAAAGGGAAAGTAATTTTTAAGAGTATTTCCTCATTTTTCAGCAGCCTCAAACCCCTATGCATTATTACAGACTCCCAGAACCCTGATAATGTCCAAATTGAAGAACTCTAGGAAATGTGAAAAGTTTTAAATTATCCTGCATATGACTTGGGGCTTATGTGCCTCATAAGCTGGAATCTCCCAATGTCGAAGTGTTCTGTGATTTTAGATTCGCATGTTCCTACCTGTTACCTCACATAGGGCAATTGAAAACGAAGACATCATCGTTCTAAGACACGTTAGTAACTGAGTTACATTTTCAAGGGCATCTTTAGTGGGTTTGGTTCTTCTGTGAGCGATTACATTAATGCAGGGAAAGTATCACAGCTTGAAGAAGGATGCTTGCCCACAGCAACTTAACCTTGACCGCGGTCCCTACAGTTTAATTTGAAAATGTCCATACAACAATGTGCCCTGCACTTTAAAAAAGAAAGAAATAAAGAAAGCAAGAAAGAAAAGAAAGCCGTATTATCATTAAGGCTGGCATTTGAGACTGTGAGATCCTACAGGGGTTTTAGTTTCAAATGTACAAACAATTAACTCTCCTCTCCAGTAAAAAGATATCTCTGAGAGCCCCCAGCAAATGTGTGGGGCTCCACTGCAGCTACACCAGGGAGAGGACAAAGGCCCATGCCTTGTAAAAAGGGGTGCTCGCCCTCCACCTCCCCAAAAGTAGAGCTGTTGAAAGTAAAACCAAAGGGGTGCCATCGAAACTTGCAGAGCTCAGTGGGAATTCTCCACATGATCTACAGGATATGTGGCCTTCGCAGTCATAAATTCTGTTTACTGTAACAACCACACAAACAGAGCAAAGAAGCCCCACAGAGGAGGGCCCCAAAGCAAGACTAAAGTTAAGGGTATTGATAATTTGCCTCAGAAATAAGCACACAACCATAGCATGATTAATGGTAGCATTAGGAGAGGGGCTCACTCCACCTCCAAAATTTCCAACAGAAAAATGACATGGTTTTAAGTGTTCTACAGCAGTCACTTAAAAAGAAAATCCATCTGCCACATAGTCTGTCTCTTGTGATTGCAAAAGCAGCATCCTGAATGATTTTCAGTTAAATAAAGAGATTTATTTAAAATAAGTGTTTGCATTTTATGTGCAGTAAAAGGGAAGCCCGCACATCACCTAATTATGTGCCATGAGTTATTTTTCTCTTATGTGAAACTCAATATGGCTTATACTAAATACAGTGAAGGAAATCAAGCCTGGGCTCTCTTCTTCAAACTGAGAAGGTAGGAGAGCAGCCTTTCCCACCCTGAGGTCTCAGATGAATGAATAGCAATGGCTTCTTCTAAGCAGCTGGGACAGAGCTGGAAAAAGATACATGGAAAATATACCTCTGTTTTTAAATAAAAATGAAGGCTTGATTTTAAGTAGAGGTTGGGGTCAGGCCGGGTCAGATATCTGATTCCCAGGGTCAGGCCTCTCCAGTCTGTGACCTATCAGGAGAAACAGCACGTTCCAAGCCCTCACTGACAAACGCTGCAAAAACAAAACATTTGAATACAATCTGGACTAATTAAGCTTCCAAGCTAGAATAAAGGGATGCATTTCTTTTTTATTTTCAAAAAAGACATAGGCCTTTCTTATTTTATGCCAATTAAAATGTTCACTGTGATTTTAAAAAAAAATGGTATATATGTAAAGTGGCATGAAGCAAATTAACCACTTTCCAAATTTAAGGAAAATCTTGTTTTTCAAACTAATAGGATTGCCCATCACAGAGAATGTTTGAAACTGCTAGTTTATATACCAGCATATCCAACCACGAAAAAAAGAAAGCAGAGTGAACAGCCTCAAGAAAAGCAGCATAATGGTAAAGCCCGTGGGGAGGGGTATGGCCCATTATTTACAAGTGAAAACTCTCTTTGTTAGTTGTGGTCCCCAGACTCCATGGAAATCTGACAGAGGAACCTCTGGCCAGACCAAACCCGAAGGAAGAATGGCCTAGGCCTACATGTGGCAGATCTTGGTCTCAAGCAGGGAACAAAACCTATTGTGCACTTTCTGAAAAAGAATAAAGAATAATCAATTATATAATGAAATCTCTGGCATATAATGCACGAGCCCCCATTTAGGAAACTTGAGAATTTTGTGCTGTGGAATTTCTGCTGTGCCTGGGAGGCACACTTAAATCATGTGACTTCAGAAATATTTTGTCTTTTTACTGTGAAATTCTTATTAATCTCACGCTTTCATTTTGAGCAGATGAAACTAATCACATCATTGGCCAGAAAAAGAATTTTGAAAAGTTACAATAATCTTTGAAATAATCAGAAAGTCTTGAAGCAGTCGCTTTTGTCCTATCTTGATGCAGTCACATAGATGCCACCAAAATGTTTCAGAACATTCAAAAAAGAAACTAAAAGGCTTCTTTTACAGGTTCAGCTGTATGTTTTCCTACTCAAAATCTGGGCATGAATTCCTAAACATTCATATCTAGAAGGCTGATTTAAAAAGAAAGAGAGAGAGAGAGAGAGAGAGAGACAGAGACAGAGACAGAGAGAGAGAGAGAGAAGAAAGTAAAATAGTTTGTAAGATGGCTCAGTGGGGAAGGGTGCTTGCTGCTAAGTCCTGCACCCTGACTTCAGTCCCTGGAACCCATACAAAGGAAGGAGAGAACTAGCTAGCAAGAGCTGTCCTTTGAGTTCTACATGTATACCATGGTTCATGAATGCATGTTAGCATGAGAGTGTGCACACACAACACGCACACACACAGCACACAGAGAAATAAAAAAGAGTAAAATAAATATTAAGAAGAATTAATGAATAGTCTGACTGTAAACAGCATAGAGCAATGTGCTACACAAGGCTTGCTTTTTAATTTTTTAAGAGGCCAATGAAGCCGGGCAGTGGTGGTGCATGCCTTTAATCCCAGCACTCGGGAGGCAGAGGCAGGCGGATCTTTGTGAGTTTGAGACCAGCCTGGTCTACAAGAGCTAGTTCCAGCGCAGGCTCCAAAGCCACAGAGAAACCCTGTCTCGAAAAACCAAAAAAAAAATGTTTAAAAAAAGAGGCCAATGAACTAAAAACAGGGCTAAGTGAGGTCCGTGAAGTCTAGGGAACTTTTCTTTAGAGGACACACAAGGACACTGGTCAAGACAGAAATCTAAAGAAAAACTTCTGGAACAGTTCCAAGGTTGATTTCTGTTTCTTTTTTCCTTTTAGCTGCAGGGCATACAGTTCTACAAGAGAAGCAGGAAAGCTGTGGCATCATTGATGCTGTGGGCATCTTCCCTAGTGACTACTGGGCTCAGCGAACCCATCATTGTCAGCATGGCACTCATCACTTGCCTGACGACTTTTCCTTGGGCACTCACTTATGCATTAGACTCTAGCTATATCAAAAGAAACTGTTTCATTAACAGTTTGGTGACATATTTTAAAGTCGGATGGAATGCAGCCACAGGGATGATTACAGATAACATTATGTGAATTTATTAGATGCGTGTCAAGCGCATCAGCATCCCAACAACATACTGAAGCTTTAGTGAACGAGTTGATGTTCACAATCAGCTGTGTCAGCCCAGTCATTCTTGACTGATTGTCAGCCTATGTACATTAATATCCCTGACCTAATTAAACTTTAAAGATTATGCTTGAATGCCCTTATACAGAAACCCATGGCATGGCGATACTATCTTGAAGTAATTACACTGACTCTCACATAAATAACTTGGTATTCTCTGCAAACCTTAAGATCATTCACAGCCTTCGATTCTGAAGAGCCAACAGCAAACTGAGATGCCAGAGTGCATCCCACTTTTATCTACACGAGAAGGCAAGAAAGCATGGACCAGAGGCAGAGACCACAGAAGTGTGTTGTTTCCAGCGCCGAACATCTTGCATTATCCCATACCTCCCTTGTCAATGTTCAAAAGTGTTTCAAAGGATCTGCACCCAGTCTAAAAATTCAGACGTTAGTCAACCTATTTAGATTGCCAATTTACATTATTCTAAAATATACTTCAGTCACTGGAAGAAGAGAAACAGATTAAAATGCGGCTACAAAACCTTCAGGGGTAAAAAAAGGAGTTTATTTGATTACTTAGGTTTAAATGTACATTTTATTTTTCCATTCTTTGGTTGAGGGGCATCTAGGTTGTTTCCAGATTCTGGCTATTACAAATAATGCTGTTATGACCATAGTTGAACAAATGTCCTTGTAGTATTATTGAGTATCCTTTCAGTATATGCCCAAGAGTGGTATTACTAGGTTCGGAGGTAGGTTGAGTCCCAATTTTCTGAGAAACCGCCATACTTATTTCCAGAGTGGTTGTACAAATTTGCATTCCCACTACCAATGGAGGAATGTTCCCCTTACTCCATATCCTCTCCAGCATAAGTTATCATTGGTGTTACTGGCATAAGACGGTGTCTCAGAGTTGTTTTGATTTGCATTTCCCTGATGGCTAAGGGTCTCTGTGATTCCTTATAAACTGTGCCTCACTGTGGGGATTTGGATAAAAATGGCCCCCATACACTTATAGATATAAATGCTAGGTTACCAGGAAGTGGCATTATTAGGAGATGTGGCCTCATTGGAGGATGTGTGTCACTGGGATGTGCTTTGGGGTTTCAAAGTTCCAAGCCAGGCCCAGTGGCTCTCTCTTCTTCCCGCTGCCTGTGGATCCAGATGTAGAGCTCTCAGCTGCCATGTCTGCCTGTGTGCTGCCATGTCTGCCGTGTGCTGCCATGTCTGCCCGTGTGCTGCCATGTCTGCCCGTGT
>JAQHUG010000309.1:1975914-1989338 GCA_028555095.1 Dicrostonyx torquatus
GTGTGCTGCCATGTTACCTGCCATGCTGACCATGGATTAAACCTCTGAACCTGTAAGCCAAACACAATTAAATGTTTTCCTTTTCAAGAGTTGCCCTAGTCATGGTGTCTCTTCACAGCTATTGGACATTGACTAGGACACTCACTTAGAATAAAAATTACCAAGGTTTGAGAATATGGATTTAAAAAAAAATGTTACTGAAAGTAAGGCAAAGGTGATAAAAGACAGAGTGGGGTAAAAGAGTAATGTGGCGGCCAAGTGTTGTGGTATACACTTTTTCCCATCACTCATGAGGCAGGCAGGTGCATCTCTGTGAGCTCAGGACCAGCTTGTTTTACAAACCAAGTTCCAGGCCAGCTAAGGCAACACAGAGATCCCGTTTCATAAACAAAACAATCGAACAGAAAAAGGAAGAAGAGGGTGCAGTGAGGCAAAGGAGACATGGCAAGGCCAGATGCCCTGGGAAATGCAATGTTGAATTTCCCTTTGCAAAAAAAATATTTTTAATTAAAAACTTATTTTCTGAAAATTCTATATATGTGTTCAGCAAAATATGATCAAATCTACCTCAATTTCTCTCCTCCAGCTTAGCACAAGTCTCCTCCCAAGTCCAGTCAATGCTGCCTGCATGTGCATGCACACAGGTCCACCCACTGAAGCACAGGAAAACATACCAGCAGCCGCGATCAACTCCAACAGCTCTCCGTGGCCACCTCCCACGTCCATGTTGGAATCTTGCTGGTTTGAGCATGTGCAGATCTTCTTCACAGAGCCATGGCTCCTAGGAGTTCATGAGTGCAGCCAATTTTTCATGTCAAGAAAACAGCATTTCCTCCAAAGCCTCAGTCTCTCACCATCCTTTAGCCTCCTTGGGGTGGCTTAAAAGAAAATGGCCCTCATCATATGTATTTGCTGTGTATGTGAGTATGTATATGTTCAGGCACACTGCTCACGCATGTGCAGAAGAGAGACCAATTTGTGGGAGTCGGTTCTTTTCTTCTAGCATGTGGGAGCCGACTTGGTGCCAAGCACCATTATCCACTGAGATATCTGGTTGGCCCTTGGTCATTTATCTTAAGTCACAAGATTGTGAAACTTTTAACTTGAAAGAGGAATCCAAAGCAACCAGTCCTGAAGCAGCTGTTGACAACTAGTCCCTTGAAGCTTGTGTACTTCTGTGTTGTCTGTCCATTTTTCTGCCCTTTCACTCTCTTCCTCAGTTTTGTCTTCAGGTTTGGAACTGGGTGCACATTTTAAGTGCTGGTCATTAGGAACCTTTCTCCTAGGTCATTTAGTAAGACTACAGTGTGGGCTTAAAGTCTACGTACTTTTCTCAGCATATATATATATATATATATATATATATATATAGACAATGGACACTACTACACAGTAAATACATATAATGAAGTAAAAATTTATAAATAGATAGAGAAAATGACTCACCAAGTAAGGTCCAGAATTGGAGGCTGAGACAAGAGAATGTGATGAGTCTTATGTTAGCCTGGGCAGTATAGAGAGACACCATCTCAAAACTAACAAAATAAGTAAAATTAAATTACTAGCCATATACTTTATTGATGTTAAAATTAAATACAATATGGCGTGAAGGCTTAAAAACTCTAACCCAAAGGTCATTTTTATTTCATGGGATACATAACATAATCATGTGGATTTTTCCCCCTTTAATGTTAAATCACCTTTTAAGAAATATCAACCTGGAAATACCTTTGCTATTCTTCAGATAATACACTCCTTTTTGAAATGTTAATTTGTTGTTTTGCTTTTAGTTTTAAAATGTTTGCTTTTCTATTGATATAAGGAGAATTTTCACCTTTTAAATAAAGAGTGGTGGTTCATCTATTAAAAAAAAAAATGGCCCCCAAGGGGCGTGACACTATTGGGAGGTGTGTCCTGGTTGGAGTAGTTGTGGTCTTGCTGGAAGAAGTGTGTCACTGTGGAAGTGGGATTTGAGGTCTCATCTATGCTCAAGCTACGTCCAGTGAAACAGACCACTTGCTGTTGCCGGAGCGAGATGTAGAGCTCTCAGCTACGTCTTCAGCACCATGTCTGCCTGCATGCAAACCATGTCCCACCACGATTATAATGGACTGAATCTCTGAACTGTAAGCCACCCTATTAAATGTTTTCCTTTATAAGAGTTGCCTTGGTCACAGTGTTTCTTCACAGCAATAGAGGCTAAAACACTTTGATGCTCCCTGTGCCTTGGTGGGGTGGAAGGGTAGATAGCAAAATGTCCCATTTAAGGATAATCATGCACAGTTTCTCATTCTCAGCCCTATGGATGGTTATGCACCATACCACTCATTGACGGCCACTGCAAAAGGAAGCATCTCTAGCCAAGGCTGAGAGCAGCACTTCTCTGTGGGTATAAACACACACATTTAAAAGTCAGTTTAACAACACAGTCATTTTACAAATAACAGTCATAGGGCCAACCCTTTTCCCTCCTTTTAAAAAAAAAGTATGTGTTAATTGCACAAGAATAATGGGTTACCTGTACCCTTTTCATCCGGGGATGTAATATACTTTGAAGAGGCTTGCTCTTCCCTTCCTCTGTCCTTTCCCTAACCTTCCCTCCTGCTAAGCCCTTTCCTCTTCTCAAATGGTGGCTGATTCTAGAGAAAAACAGTGGAACCTAGAAAACAATGTATCTGAAAAGTCTCTGAGTTCTATGATTCTGATTCCTTAGTAGATACCCTTCAGAAAAAGGAGGTGGTGTAAACTCATTTCCAGTGAGGCCCTGCCTTAAAAAACCAAGAAATGTGTGCTGGCTCAGCTCACTGTGAGAACGGTAATGAAGTCCAGGACTGAAACAAGACCATGATGGATGGTGCATATAGCATAGGAGAAAGGAGAAGACCTGGGATGCAAGTTGGTGAGAAACAGAGAAGATAGGATTGAAGCAAGAATGATCACTACACTGAGAAGTACACTATTTCTCAGCAATACAAAAAGCATAGCTCAGGGGTGCTAGCAAATGGAGATAAGTTCTAAAATATCTTGTGACCTTTGAAGAAGTGCCAAAACTCTACCTTAAAGGGACACGCGGTAAATTAGGGGTACACATTTTAAGCTTCAGTGTAACCACAAAGATAATAAAGCTCTACTTAAGAATTTGTCCAAAGATGTGAACAGACAATATCAATAAGGACAGTCGTTTTGAAAATAGTACAACCAACAGGATGTGAAGTGTACAGAATACAAGAATTAAAGCACGGACATCATTCTCCAGCACATGAAGGGACAATGAAAGCAACGAATCAAAGTGTGCATGCTACACAGCTGGACGCACATTTCCAAAGACTGCAGGGCTCGAACGTGTGCCCTGGCAACGCAATGTCAATTAAAAAATGAAAGAATGGAATCAGGTAAAACCAGGAAATTTCCACACAGAAGAAAACTAACTCACACAAGGACAAGCCCGGCCTCCTGGAAGAAGTAAAGACAAAACTAGCAGCCTGAAAGAAGGAGACCAGTCAAACTGCCAGGAAGAAACAAAACCAGCCAAGCTACCAGGAATGGGCTCAGATCAGTAGGCCACCTGGAAAGGACACTCTCCAACTTGTTGAACTGCCTGCAGGCTTTGCAATGTGTTCCAGGTCTCCAGCTTCTGTAAAGTGTCAGCTGTCTAGAGCGGGTTGTGGTGAGATAACTGCCCTTGAGTCACTTCTGCTCCTGTAAGTCACCTCTCACCCAGTAAAACTCACTCATTCACTGAGCTGAAATTTGATTTTATATTGGTCAAGGTTCTTTAAAGGAATGAATTACAGAAAGAATATTTCTTTCTCTCTACATATTTGTGTGTGTGTTTGTGTGTGTATATAAACATATATACACATGCATTATACATATATGATATATGCGCATCTATACATGTATTATGTATACATGTATGCATAATATACATATATATATATAGAAAGAGAGAGAGAGAGAGAGAAAGAGGGAGAGAGAGGGAGACAGTAAGAGAAGGAAAGGTCTCAGAATCCAGTAGTTGTTCAGTACACAAGGCTAGATATCTCAGCTGCTGTTCAGTGTATTCCAGAATCCCAAAGAAGTAGGCTCTAACACCAGTGGACAAATGGACTTGCTAGCTATTCAAGAGCAAGCAGGTGAAAAGTGAAGCTTCTTCTTCTATTATTTATATGGGCTTCTAGCAGATGGTGTGGCCCAGATTAGAGGTGTGTCTCCCCACCTCAAAAGATCCGGATTAAAAGTGTTTCTTCCCACTTCAACAATCCAGATTTGAACTAGATCTTCCAACTTAATCATTTAATTAAGATAAAATTTCCCTTACAGGTCTATCCAGCTATTTGGGGATGTTTAAATTAATTCCAGATGTAACAAAGTAGACAACAATGAATAGCCATCACAAGTCCACCCCTTGGCAACTGACACACAATCATATCTCCTTACATCATGGTTAATTTCTAAATAAAAAACAATAACTAGGTCATAATCCTAACATCATATAACTATCCCTTGTACAACCACAAACACATTGTAAATTTAGAGTAGGTGGCAATGCCCCTTGAGGGACATTCTTTTAGTGTCCTAAACTTAATTATGAAAACTATTCTTCTAACTGATGTTACATCACATGATAAAGAAATTGAGAGAAAAATACAATCACCTGTAAAATCACATTCTTAACAAAATGTGACAGAAACATGCATGTCGATTGTAATCCTTATTTCTGGAACTGGTCATGTGGCCTTAGCTAGTTTTATAACTACCTTCCTCTACTACCTATTCTGTGTTTCCTTCACCCTCACCAGGTCTTGACTCTTTTCTTGGAGGAGTGACCCAAGACTTCATTATTGATGGGTCTGTGCCATTTTCCATCCTGCCTGGATTAGGCTACTATAGTTTCCCACTGACTTTAATCACAGGGCACAGTAGCACTAGAAGATGCCCTCAAGGATCTCCTGCACTCCAGACATAAACTTTCTTACTTCCTTTATGGAGAAACAATCCAACTTCTCTTTGGTAATCTGGATCAATCACCCCTTCTAATGCTGTTATTCCTTTCTTAGCTTGTTGACTTAAGGGCAACAGAAGCCCAAAGTGGCCAGGGGGGATGTCTGAACTTCTAGTTCAATGGAATGTTTGTCGTGGCTCCTGGTAGTAGGGCTCTGCCATCTGGAACCAAAACTTCTAAGCAAGAAGATGTTAAGGTCATGGGAACAGGAAGCAAAAATTTTCCTAATGGGTCACTAGGGGAGACAGTGAGTGGAACGATTCCCTTTTCCACCCCCTCAATTCCTTTACCCATGGACCCTCTCTACAGGAGAAACCATACCATATATTCGACGCTGATTCAAAGCATATACCACCTTATAGAGGACCCACCCCTCCATTCTGCCGCCACCTAAATGGCACTGTAACTTTTTCTTCAAAAGGCCATTCTATCTTTCTATCAGGCCACCTGCTCCAGGAAGATGGAGAACATGGTAAGACCAATGGCTTCCAAGATCATGAGCTCACTGCCACATTTCCCTGGCTGTAAAGTGAGTTACTTGGTCAAGAGCAATACAGTGGGGAATACCATGACAGTGGTATTTTGTAAGTCCACAGATGGTGGCCTTGGCAGAAGCATTATGTGCAAGAAAGGCAAATCTATAACCAGAATATTCCAGTAAGCACAAAGCATTGCTCTTTCCTGGAGGAAGTGGTCCAATATTAAACCAGCCAGAAGGTTGTTAAGCGGTCACCCTGAGGAACGCTGTGATATCTGGGGCTCAGTGTTGGTCTCTGCTGTTGGCAGATATGGCACTCAGTAGCAACCATGGCCAGGTCATCCTTGGGGAGTGGTAGTCCATGTTGTCAAGTCCATGCATAAACCCCAACTCTGCCACCATGACGACAGCCACTTTGTTCATGGACCTTTTGGGCAATGGCAGGAATGAATGGGGAAAGAAGCTGACAGTCCCCAGAATGGGTCATCCTGTCTATTTGCTTATTGAACTCCTCCTCATGATAGGCAGGGAGCTCAGGTCACATGATGAGTTCACCTTTTGATGACCATTTACACGGATATCTTCACATCCTTCACCCATTTGGAGAGACCTAGCCGCATATTTCTTCCCACTGTGAAGCTTTCCCTTCACTGATGTCTTTCAGGGTTATATTAGACAAGGGCTACAGCTGCCCACTTCTGGGTGTTGCCTACATAATATGCAGAATCACAATAAACCAGGCCCTAGTCTTCTTCATGTGGTTATAGCTACACCCCATGAGGCTATAGGTACATGCTTGGCAGCAGAAATCATTGTAATGGGACTACAAACTATAGACATTTGGACATCTGCTTCATGTAACTTCATTGTCATTTTAAGATGTGATGGAGCCTGATCACATCTATACCACGTCTGTTTGAGAATGGGTTGCTGCTATCTTGCTTTAGAATTTTGTGGGTCAGATAACACCTAGGTCATGATAGGCAGGCAGCTCAGGTAATATGGTAACTGGGTGGCTCATTGTAAATGTTCAGTTTCCAGTAAAACCAAATAGCAGACCAAGAGCTGTCTTTCAAAGGAAAAATAGATGATGATAGAGCCTTGCTCTAAAATCCCAAAGCTATTTTCTATGATTCACCTACAGGGACCTGCCTAAGGCTACAGAAAGCATCAGCTTAAGTACCATTGCATCTGCTGGGTCATGTGGTTCAAGTGGTAGAGCAGCCTAGACTTACTGAAGAGCCTTCTGTCATTCCAGGCCCCACACTAAGTTAACAGTATTCTGAGACACTTGGTGTATGGACCAAACAACACACCTAAGTGAGGAATGTGCTTTCTCCAGAATCTAAATAGGCCCACTGATCATTGTGCTTCTTTCTCAGTGGTGGGGGAGGTCATATGCAATAACTTATCCTTCACCCTAAATGGAATATCTCTGTTCTCCACACCACTGGTATGTGTATACACACATACACACACACACACACACACACACACACACACACACACACATATATATATATATACACACATGCATATCCTTGAGATGAAACTGTAAAGATATACTGCTACCCTTAGTGACTAAAAGCAGATGGTGGTCTTTATGGACCAATACCAAGAAAAATGTAGTTCAATATCTGCATACGGTGTACCAGAGATGTGTTAATCGGATCCAGCAAGAACACCACACCTGTTTGGTCCAGTAGCGGCAATAAGATCACTACTTGATTGGGTTTTTGATATAGTCAACTATCATTCTCTACAGTCCATCTGTCTTCTTCACCGGTCAGATAGGAGAGTTAAAGAAGATGTAATGGGAGCCACAACCCCTGGATCTCTCAAGTCCTTGATGGTGGCACTAATTTCTGCAGTTCTTCCAGGGCTGTGATACTGTTTCTGTTTCTCTTCTTTCCTTGGCAGAGGCAACTCTGCAAGCTTCCATTCCTTTTCAACCATAATAGCCCCCTCTCCGTAGGTCAGGAAATCAATGTGAGAATCTTGTCAGCTTCTTAGTTTCTCTATTCCAATTATGCATTCTGGGACTGGGGAAATAAATACAGAATGAGTTCTGGGACTCACTGGACCTACTGTGAGTTGGATTCAACCAAATTTCCACTAGTCACCTGACTTCCATAAGCCCCTACTTTAACTGGAAAGCTACAGTGTATGCTGGGGTGTTCCAGAATTAGTGTCAATTCAGAACCAATATCCAGCGACTCTGGAAAAGTCAGATTGTTACCTTTCTCCCAATGCACAGTTACCCTTGTTAAAGGCTACAGGTTCCTCTGGGGAATGACTGGAAAAGGCTAACAATAAAACTTTCAAGTATTTTATCAAGATACTTCCTCAAAGACAATCTCTTAATTCTAGGGATTCTGGGCTGCAATCTGTATCATCTGGAAATTGACCTATGGGTCAAGATTTCCTTTTGCCATGATCCAATGGAGTCTTTCTTTAATTTGTTTGAGAAATTTTCCCTTTACACAGATCAAACTGAAATGCAGTAGGCTTCTTATCTGCTTCATGACTGGAGCCACTATGATTGAATAGCCAGTATCACTGGTCCATAGGAGTCATGCCACCATAAAATTTATTTTGCCTGTGCTGACTATATTGGTCATGTTATTATGAACATTGTTTATCCATAATTATTACAATAACTATGATCTCTTTTCCTTTGGCAATTCAGTGCTGCCACCTAGTCCCTGCTACCTGAGAGCCCAGTCGAAGCTATTGTACTTCATTCATCCAATCAAGCAACAGCATCTCCAACCGTAAGGTCTGGCATAAGGAAAAGGGCCCCAACAAAGCTCTTCAAAGGTGCTGGCGCCCTCTCACCATTCTGTGTCATATAAGATTAGTGAAAGGTGTATCTTCCGGGCCTTTACATTGTGGAGGATTAGATTTTCACAGCATGCCAACTCTAGTATTGCAATTTCCCTGAGTCTTAAATCTCCTCATTGACACTAAAGCCAACTTAGTTATCAGGCATCACCAACTTCTTATCAGTAGGTCAAACACTTCAGCTAACCATGCACCCTTTTAACACCCTTTTTGACTGTGCAAGCTTTTATATTAAACCTAGAATCTCCATGCAGTGTGCCCACATCAATAAACTCAGCCTGATCTAGTTTTATGTTCCTTCCACCATTATCACCACCATTATGGTCCATTCCCATGGATAGTCTCAAGAACTCTGTTTGAATGAATTAGCAAACTCATTAAGCTCCTTAGTAATGTAGCACACCACCTCGTAGACTACACTTTCTACTGCCCTTCTTGAGTTAACTATTGGTGGACCCTAGGGGACATCAGTATTGCCTTGCTTGGCACCTTTTTCAGAGAAAATCACTGCTGCTTTAGCAGACTATAAAGGATTAATTTTCTCAGTCAAAGAAAGTTAAAAAGATAATATTTCAGGTATTGGGAGTATGAGTGCATCTTCTGCTGGGGTGGAGAAGCTATTTCCTCAGGTGAGAGAAACCCCTGAGAATCTGAGGGTTCAAAATTCTCAGCTTCAATAGGGTCCTCCCACACATCCCCATCCCAACAACTGGATCCTATCCTCTAGAAACTAAGACCCTTACTTTAACTGCTGACAATCTCTGAGGCCAGGAGTTGAATTTTTGTTTTAATTCTGTCACCCTTAAAATGAGGGTTTCAGTTTGACTTTTCCACAGTTTGAGCCCTGGTTCTGTATATGCACATTTGGAGAGTGCCACCTTAATCACTGAGTTCATTGCTGTCCTTCACTGTATTCTGAGATGTTAGAAGCTGATTAATTTTTATCTTGGAGCTCATTCTTTTCCTCTGTCAATTTATCTAACTAAAGATAATATGAGTAACAAACCAGCATCATAATTTCCTCATTTGTCCACAAATTATCAAAGGTTTTATATATATATAACCACCAAATCTGTTGTTTTCACAGTTGGTGAATCAAGATAACCAAATACATTTGTCTCATTAAGTTTCTACAGTACTCTTTGAACTCAAGAGGATGCTTCAGTTACTAGAGATACTTAAAATAGTCATCCTTATACTTCTCCTGCTCTGGAACCACTTCTGGCACCATAATCTGTATTAGTCAGAGTTCTCTATAATAAAATAATTTATAGAATTATTCATATATATATATTAATGAAATTTATTAGAATGACTTATCCCCTTTGGTCCAGCTAATCCAACAATGGCTGTCCACAAAGCTGGATGTCTCGGCTAATCTTGAGTATATTCCCGAATCCCAAAAGGTAGGCTCTAGTGTCAGTAAAGGAATGGACTTGCTAGAGAAGTAAAAGCAAGCAGGCAAAAAGTGAAGCTTCTTTCTTCCATGTCTTTATGTAATCTTCCAACAGAAGGTGTGACCCAAATTAGAGGTGTATCTTCCCACTTCAAATGATTTAATTAAGCAAAAGCCCCTCACAGGTGTGCCCGGCCATTTTTGGGTTTTAGTTAATTACAGATGTAGTCAAGTTGACAACCAAGAATAGACATCACAGGTGCTTTGGTCTCTTTTGGGCTCCTTACCTGTGGTCAGTAGATGTGTCTGTTATACATCTCTCCAGAAAAAGTATCTCACACAATACATGTGCAATACATGGTTTCTACACATATACAAATATGTGGGCATACAAACATAATAATAATTATAATAATAGCAATACTAAATAAAATATATTTGAAATGACGCTGGCATGTTGTTAGATTAGAAGAATTCTTCAACTGAATTACTCAAAACTTTGGCAAAATTTAAAATAAGCCTACATGCTTTAAGTATCTACTCATTAGGTAATGCTTTCAGTGAGAGTGCACATCATATGTATTTTTATACATATATAAATGCAGATATATACATTATACAGATATGTGTGTATATGTTTAAATGCAGGATGATATATTAATATATATGATTTAATTTTGTGATGTATTACAAAATGAAGAGTGTGAACAAGCCTAATAATCACATATACAGAAATCTAACTCTAAAAAACTTTAACACAAATATAATAAACCAGTAGAAAAGACACAAGGGTGTGTACTGCAGAATTGTTGATAACAGTAGATAGTAAGACCAAAATAACCTAGACAGTCATAATTCAAATTGGCTAATATAATTATATTAAAAGAGGCTGATGCAGCCCAGAAATGTGTGTCAGTGCACAGAGGCCTGGGGCGGTCCCATTAGAAGAATACTTGCACACTTGAGGCTCTGAGTTTGGGTTCCAGGACCATGAAAAAAATTAAAACTATACAGAGCATCAAAACAAAAAATAGGGATCCATTACTGTTATCAAAAGCATGGAGACGAACCACTGAAGAGAATATGTAGGCCTGGAGAGACAGCTCAGCCATTAAAGTCTAGGCTCACAACCAAATTTTTGTGAACATAAGAGACTATGTAACAATTTAATATAAAATTGTATATATGGGTCTATATACGTAGGGTTATCTTTAAAAATGCTCATAAAATATCAATGAATGGTGTCTCTGGATAATGAAACTTTCAATATTTTTAGCATATTCTACACTCATATAATCAAAGATGTGCACATATCATAAATCTTACAATAAGGATGAATATGCTATATTTTTGTTATATTTTCCACAGATAAAAATGCAACTTAAAAAATTGTCAGCCCTGACATCAAGAAGTCACACCAGAAGAGAAATCCATGCCTCTAAAGCATTTAGGGACAGTTTTCTTTTGCAGGAAGCAGTTGAGAGCCCACCTACACGCCCTTATTTGAAAACAGATCATACTATATGAACTGTCCTTCAAATGCTTTCAAAGACAATGTCCACTTGGCAGCTAACCGAATGCATCTTCCTGAAGCCAGTAAAACATGTTTAGGAAAAATAGCATCCTTTAAAATCTGGTTAGAAGGCGGAATTGGAGTCAATAGAGAAATATAAAATATAAAAATAAGTGGCCATAATGTAAAGCGAAGGACAGCCCCACCAGTGATCAGGGCATCAGTAAAGATGTGCAGAGGGGATGCAAGCATCCTTGGGTCTTCTTGGGGGAATCACAAGAACATAGCATCCTGTGAGGGTTTCAGAAGGCTTCATGCTGGCAGGCAGTTCTGCATCCTAGTGGAGTTTCTTTTATGAGATCCGACAACCTATATAGTTCAGTTAACAATCTTCCTTTGTGTTCTATTATTACTAATGCTCAGGAGGATGCCTCAGGCAAGCTTCCTTTCAGGCTACTCTGGCTACGACCTTCCAGAAGGCTCAGTCTATGGAGGGCACTGGAAGCAGGGAGGGAAACGGCAACAGATAGAACACTTCCCTCATAGGCACCACGCTACTTCCTGTTCTGGCTCTACCATGCTTGCAGGTGCTGTGCGCTTCCTGAATATCAGTGTAGTACCTGCCTTGTTGCTTGGCGCCAGATATTCTGTACTTCCTGTTCCTGTCAGTCTCCAGTACAATCCCCTCTTCTCCCGTTTCCTCAGAGACCATAACAAACTTTTGTTGTTGCTGGTCTCTGGGTGTCTCCCTCTCTCTTCCTGGTTCCCTCAGCCAGCCCAGGGCTCTGGAAACAAACTTCCCATGTGCACTGTCTATGGGAAAATACATTTCCTATTGGAAGCCTCATTAATGTAAGAACATAAATTTCAGATTTCTGTCAGTCTCTTATAAGGAAATGTATCTAATGTGCTGCCTACAGGGCTGAGCGAAGAACATTTAACTAACCTTATTTCAGACCAAGGCTTCATTCTGAAAGTTTACAAACATAGCTATTTGAGACCGCCAAGCTCGTCGCTTTTAGGAAACTGCATTACACATGAGATCAGCGGCCTTGTATCCTCTGCTTCCTCAAATCACAACATGGCCTTATGATTTTCATTGTTTCTAATTTTAATTAGGAAAACAGATATTGATGAGTAGCCCATTCTCTGTGATCATTTCTCACTTCAGATTAACAAACTTACTTTGATTTTAACATGACTCTTCAGCTTAATTAATAAGTGGAAACGAAAACATTGACCTGGTTGTCTCAAACAAGTTCGTCCTCTTCGGGAATTATAATCCCCATGGTTAGGAAGAAATTGTTTTCCTGCTTTTATAAGCGAATCTGATGAGTGTGGTTATTTCCATCCAAGAAATCAATATTTATCTTCTCCTCTATGCCCGTATGGTTCTGTGGCCAGGCGTGCATCAGCACATTAGAAGAGGCCGTTCCTTATCCTTGTGACCCACCAATCTTAGCAGGGATCAGCAGTCAATGTACGTCTGGAAGGAAAGTGTATCTGATAGTGATGGGAATGGCCGTAAGATGGTGGGTCAGTGGCTAGTCTAAACTGCTTGTAAGAGTCTAGAAATCCTATCCCAGATGTCAAAAGAAAGGTAATTATGACGACATTTGGAGAAAGAACTATGCGAGCAGGAAGAGATAAATGCAAAAGCCATATGTTGTGATTGGGTGAAAGGGCTATAAGTTCGAAGACAGATCGCTGCGAAGTTGAATACTTCAACCAAATCATGTCTCTCCATGTACTCACTCTGAGTGGCTTTCCTTACATGTGGTGTGGAATTTCTATCCCATGCTTCCATCTGTTGGACAACTGACATTGATTTCCTTCATTTTGTAGACTGTATATCACCCTGTGGTTGCTCTCGGTTGTCAGCTTGATTAGATCTGGAATCACCTGGGACAGGTACTCTGGGTGAGTCTGTGCAGGCATTTCTTAGAACACGGAGTGAGCAGCACCTCTTGGCTGTGCTGAGATGTAAAGCCCTGAGGGAAAAGTTCTGCCAGCCCAATTTGTTCCTGTCTAGAAAGAACAGCGGCATTGTTGTTGCTGTTGCTGCTGCTGCTGCTATTGCTACTTCTGTCCTGCACTGCCTCTGGAGCCCAGCCACTGCCTCTGGAGCCCAGCCACTGCCTCTGGAGCCCAGCCACTGCCTCTGGAGCCCAGCCACTGCCTCTGGAGC
>JAQHUG010000309.1:1990744-2014060 GCA_028555095.1 Dicrostonyx torquatus
CTGAAGACCCACAACTCTGAGCAGTCCCCCAGGCCCTCAAAGCCATATTGGGACTGCCCAGGCCTCCAGCCTCCTAGACTGGGAAACTCCAGCGTTCTCAGTCTCTCTATTGTGAATACAGATTTTGTTGGACTACCTAAACCATCTAGAAACTCTAAAAATCTTCTTTTAATATATATTCATTCTTCTATTCAATGGAGCTAAGTACATTTCACAGTGCTGTGTGTCTATTAGCACTGTACATTTCCAGAAAGCTTTCAATCATCTTAAATAGAAATACTATACACTCCAACATTAATTCTCCACTACCTCCACCCCTACCCTGAGGCTACTACCCTACTCGCTCTGAGATTGGCAGATCTCCAGTGTATCTTGTGAGTTATTTATTTATCCTTTTTTATTGATTTTATTGAGCTCTACATTTTTCTCTGTTCCCCTCCCTTCAACCCTCTCCCATTGTCCCCATGCTCCCAATTTACTCAGGAGATCTTGTCTTTTTCTCCTTCCCATGTACTTTAGATCAATGTACATCACTCTTAAGGCCCTCATTGTTGTCTAGGTTCTCTGGGATTGTGAATTGTAGGCCGGTTTTCTTTGTTTTATGTCTAAACGCCACTTATGAGTGAGTATATATGATATTTGTCTTTCTGGGTCTGGGTTACCTCACTCAATATGATATTTATCCTTTTGTGTCTGTCTTCTTTCATCTGGATAATTCCTTCAAAGTTCAAACAAATAGTTTGTATTAGGATATCAATCGTTGATACCAGGGAGATGGCTCAGTGGGGAACAGTGTTGTTACACTGGCATGCATACCTGAGTTTCTATGCCTGGTATTCACGTGAAAAAGCCAAGCACAGCCACATGACACTGGAACCCCAGTGAACCCCATTGCTGCCTGGAAAATAGAGACAGGAGGATCACTGAGGCTTGCTAGTCAACCTAGCTAGAAAAACAGAGGACTGTGGGTTCAGGGTCTCAAGGGAATAGAAATGGAGAGGACAGAGCAAGAAACCCATCCTCCTCTGGCCTCTTTGACATATTCATAGGCAAGTGCACCCTCCTCCCACAAACATGCAATGCACGCACATGCATATACCACGTATATTCATACATGAACACCAACACCCATGCACATGCACACACACATACATACGTACTGCACATATACACAATATCTACACATCCACTTCCTGCACACAGGTGTATCACACATATTCACACATGTGCTCCTACACATATGCACACATGTGCATATAACATACGTACAGACATGCAACGCATATACACATGCGCACACCTGCATATACCATGCACACAGAAGTATATATACATATGCCCTCCTACACACATGCACACACATACGTGTACCATCCATATATACAATGCACCCCCACACAGCAAATACACATGGATTTCCACCCTTTTCTAAGGCCGAACAATAAACCTCTGTGTACACAGCACTTTGTGGGTGCCAGTCATCTGTTGACAGACACTGAGCTGCTTCTCCCACTGTCTGCTGCTGGCAATATTCCTGCAGGTAAAAGTGGGACGCTGTTTGAGCCTTTTCTTTCAGTTATTTTAGGCGTTTACCCAGGAGGGAAATGGATGGATCACATATTAGCTCTATTTTGAACATTTTGAGAAACTGCCAAGCTGCTTCCCTCAACAGCTGCATGCTCCCACATTCCAGCAGCAATGCAGAGAGTACCAGTTCCTCACATCTTTGTCAGCAGCCCTGACTTTCTAACTTGGGGTGCTAGCCTCTGTGTGGGTGTGGAGTGCTATGTCACTGTGAATTTCATTTGTGTTTTTACAAGGATGAATGAAGCTGGAGTCTTTCCTGTGACTGCAGGTCACCCCTAAGGCTTCTTGGTGAAGATGTCTGCTTCAATCTTTTGCCCACGCTTGAATTAGGGTTATTGTTGTTGGTGGTGGTGGTGGTGGTGGTGGTGCTGTGTGTGTGTGTGTGTGTGTGTGTGTGTGTGTGTGTGTTCTAGATATCCCTTGCTGTGGATATGATCTCTGCATTTCCTCCCATTTTAGTAGGTTATCTTTTACTTCCTTGATAGCGCTCTTTGCTACATCAAATTCTTTTGACCAACTCTATTCCACCTGTTTTTCTTTGATTGTCTCTATTTTCATCATCCCTCCAGTCCATCACCTTATTAAAACATTGTCATGTTTTCTCCAAAGGGTTTTATTGTTCCCACTTCTTGGTTTAGCTTGTTTATTACTTTGAGTATTCTCCTATGGTGGCTCCTTTTGTTTTCATGGGGGGGGGGGTAAAGTGAAAAACGTGGCTGCTATATCTCAGTTAGTCCTAATCTGTAATTTTTAAATATACAATACCTTAATAATTTTTGGGAATTATAATTTGGCAATATGCAATGTATTTTGATCGTATCCACCCACTGCTTCTCCCTCTAATTCCTCTAAGATAACTTTCCACCTCCCTAGACCCTCATTTCTACATCCACTTTTCTCTTCTTGAACTCACCAGTATTATTTGTGTTACTCAGATACTCTCAGGTGTGGGGCCATTCACTGGAGCATGATGGATACCAGGGCAACGCCCTTAATGAAAACTGACTATTCCTCCCCCAGAAGCTATTAAGTGTCTTCAGCTCCTTGGTTATGGCAGAAAATTATGAGGCCATCCTCTTTGATGGCTAGAACACTGACTGGCTTGATCTTGCGCAGGTCTTGTGAAGACAACCACAGCTGTTGTGAGCTCCTTTATGTAGTGAACTTGTGATGTCCCGAAGACCCCATTTCACACCAGTCCTCCCAACTTCGCCCTCTTACTCCCTTTCCAGCTCCTCTTCCACAATGATCTCTGGGTGCTGGGTCATGGGGATGTAGACTTCTCAATTGTGGCAGAGCACTCCACTGAAACTCGTTTTCTGGACTTTACCAGATGTGACTTTTGGCATTGACACTGCACAAAACATGCTCCTCTGACCAAGTCTGAGAGCCACATCAGTCTGTGAGCAGGAAGCTATGAACTTAGAAGGCAGTTCGATGCCACACCAATTAACTGTAACAGTAGTAGGGTCTAGCCCTGAGGCTTATGAACTCCTGAGCCATGGACTATTGGCCAGATTTACCGTACCAGAAGTGAGTTTCCTTCCAAACAGTAGGCCTCCTTTCAAATCAGAAAGTGGTCTGTTATCCCCATCGTGTTTAGGCCATGATTGCACCCACGGGCATATTTTGCTGCTCTGTTTCTAACTGTAGTTAGCTGGGTTTACAGCTGAATAGAGTTAATGATGGCTTTTCCTCCTAGTAATCTGTATAGCACCTTCCAGTAATATTCAAGCTAGTCAGCAAGGAGAAAGCTTCCTGGTCAGGGCCAACTTGATTGCTCCATGTTCCATGGTCAATGTGCGAGGTATCAGCAATAGGTTCTTATCGTCAAGGTCGGTAGGGCACCCAAGAACAATGGCAGTAAGTTGTATGGCTTTAAGGGTCTCTGGGATACCTCTGAACAACAGCTGAGGGGAGTTTTTCTTCAGCAAACTGTGACTTCTGGGAGGACCATAATCTCTTGTGGGAGATAATTCTAATTAAACTTTTTCATATATGTTTGTGTGTGTTACATATGTCTGTATGTGTTTCACATATGTATTTAATATGTGTATATATGACACTTACAAAATTCTTTGTTTCCATAGGATTTCTGTTACCTCTGGTATTAGTGACTGCTTATGCAACAGACTAAGTTTAATTTATAACAATACAGCTTGACAAGCCCATTTGTGTGAGAGACTGGAAATACGATAAAGGGCTTGATATTTTGACTTGAATCAACAAGAAAACAAAAATACACTGCAGAACTCACCTAAATTCTCAGC
This sequence comes from Dicrostonyx torquatus, assembly GCA_028555095.1. NCBI lineage: Eukaryota > Metazoa > Chordata > Mammalia > Rodentia > Cricetidae > Dicrostonyx > Dicrostonyx torquatus. Next base: position 1,994,602 of record JAQHUG010000309.1, read on the forward strand.
TTTCTTGAATAATGAAGGCAAGCATGGTTTTCAAACTCTGACCAGTGTAGCAGGAACGATTCACCTGCTCCACTCCCTAATGGCTGATTTGTATCCCAGTTTCTCCTCTAGACTGCTTCACTCATTGATGTTTAAACTGACCAGAAGATGGCAATTTCCTGGTATCATTGTAAAAGGTTTATGTCAGAACTGTAATTTTAAAAAGTAATCTTCAATGTACATCCATGAAATACTGTTATTTCTTAAGTTCACACTCCAAGCAGACAAAGGAGTAAGGACCGCACGCCCCACCCAGCGCTGTCAACAGTATTGTGTTATTATGCTCTATGGGGATGTGAGTAACAGGCCAACACTGTGAAGAAAAGGAAAACACAGAGTCACGGGATGGATGCTTCCCCAGCCGTCAGCTGCGCTACTGCAAGCTATTCACTAAGACCACTCTATGACTTCTGAATTTCTTAGGAAGTGCACTTATCTCAGCCGGGACACACTACATCCTAAATTGTGGCAAAGGCTTCCTATGGCACTGAGACTCTCCAGACACTTTTATATTGGGCCCTGTTTGCCATTATGGAAGCGAAACGCAAAACAATAATTCCATGTATCAGTTAAAACACATATGTGTGTAGATCAGGGTCTTTCTGTGAAGAGCAAACCTTTGCCTGACTTATGAGACAGTAATGGAATCAGGACTGAAGGGCACGTTGCTGTAACAATCTGTAACACATTGCTTTCATCTTCATCTCTCCACCATTTCCCAGGAGGAATACAATTGTGATATAAAAGGCACAACTGTAATGATATTTCATTTAAATTTTAATGAATAAAACTTGCCTGAAGATCAGAGAGTAAAATAGCCCCACTGGTCAGTGTTACAGACCAGGCTGTGGTGACACACACCTTTAATCCCAGTAGCCACTAGTTTGCCATAGAAACTGGACGGCACTGGTGCCCGCCTTTAAACCCAGCACTAGAAAGGAGACATCTTTCATTCAGTCTCATTGTGAGATTCCTGGAGATAGGATCACCATTTAGGACTGAGGTAGAAGTAAAAGCCAGTGGCTGGCTGTTTTTGCTTTTTTGACCTTCAGGTTGAACCCAGTTTCTGTCTCTGGGTTTTTATTGATCGTGCTACTCAACAATATTTGCAGCATTCAGTATCTCCTCTGCACTAATGATGTTTTCCTTATTTCTTTGTTTTTGTTGTTGTTTTGCTATAATATCTCCCTATGTAGCCCATGCTGACCTGGATCTAATTATGCAGAATGGCTAACCTCAGTGTTTTTTCATCGTTCTGCCTTAGCAGAGTTCTGACATGACACTCAATGTCTTTACACGACCTATTACAAACAGGGTGTGAATGGTTGGGTACTTAGGACTGCTTATAATTGCTTGCTTTCCATATTATTAAGTAACTAATTTTCAAACATTTTTCACATAATCAAAATAAACTGAAAACTGAAGAATTTATGCACAAATATCTCTAGTTCAGTAAATTTCAAAGAAAACTTAAAAGTAATGAGTTCACTTAAAGACAATATTCTTACTTCTCAATCTCATGACCTTCAAAAATGAATTATTATTTACAAACATAGTTTTTATTTACCTTCTAAAACGTAAATAGTATTAATTTTAATATTTAACATCCTAATATGTTTTATAAATATTAAACAAAGAAATTTTAAAATTTAACAAAGTATAGGATATAAAAAATTGCTAAAAATAATGACTTGGTTTTCTGTTTTATTATATGAACAATGTACTCACAGAGCCTAACTTTGAACATCCTATATGAGTTAATTTCCTCATTGCACAAAAAAAAAAAAAACCCTAAATGTGCTCAATAAATTTTTTTGCCAACTTGAAACAAACTAGAGTTATCTAGGAAGAGGGAGCCTCGACTGAGAAATTGCCTCTACCAGATCGGCCAGTGGACATATTTTTTTTAAATTAATGATTGTTGTGAGAAAACCCAGCCCACGTAGGTGTGATGCCCCTGGATTATATAAGGAAGTAAGCTGAGCAAGCCCATAGCAGCACTCCCCCATGGTCTGCGTCATTTGCTGCCACCAGGTTCCTGCCTTGAACTCCTCTTGTGGGTTCCTTGTGTGGAGGACTCTAAGCTTTAGGGTGAAATAAACCTGTTCCTCCTCACTTGTTCCTCCTCACAGTGCTTCCTCACACTAAGAAGGAGCTCACAATCACAGCTCAGATTAACAAACACCTTTCAGGAGAATTTTAGGAAATTATGCAATTCAGCTATTTTCTTGATAATTTCTAGGGAAAATTCTGGCTTTCATTAAATGAAGAAAGAAAGGTATGACGCAATATCCTTTAAGTGGTTAGACTGAGGTCGTAGAGAAAAAGAGAGACAGGAAACATAAGAAGAAGAAATATAGAAAAACAGCACAACTGTTATTTCTAGTTCCAACCCCAGGATAGCAGACATCATGGAGTTTCAGCCTGATGGCCTCAAATCTCCAGGGAAATCAGACCAGATACCAGGCTACAAGTTGTGTGATGACTCAGTCATGCACAAAGGACATTTACACCAGTCACAACATGGAGATATTCAGATTAGACTGAAGATCCGGGCAACAAAGCTCATGCCTCATGGAAATCAGTCACACCATTCATTGGTTTTTCTGGTCCACATACAAGTTGCATTCATAGAATACTGTAGTCTAGAACGTAGGTAATACCATTGTGTTGAATATATATATGCATATGTATTTAATGATATATACATATGTATATGTATACTCCAACAACCCATAAAAACCACTGGTATATCTTTAGCATATATAGCTAATATATTATATTAGCAAACCTTATATATAGCCATGTGGTGATACACAGATTAATAGAAATGGATTAATTTAAGATATAAGAGTTAGACAGAAATACACTTAAGTTATTTGGCCAAACAGTATTGCAGATAATATAGTTTCTGTGTGATTATTTCAAGTTAGGGTGGTCGGGAAATGAAGCAGCCTCCCCCAACAAGAGAGAGAGATATCATACTATCGTACCATCATCCCCAGGTATAGTAGGAGAAATTAGCTCATGAAGCCCCTTTGAATATCTGTATCTACTTGTCTGTTATGTAAACTATTTAGTATTTAAATACAGCCTATACATAGACTCTGCTATACCCCTAGTCATCTCCAAATTATTTAAAATACCAAATACATGAATAACATGTGGATCATTGTTATTCTGTGTTGTTTAGAAAAAATGTTTGCACTTATTAAGCTACACAGTGCATTTCAAATGTTTTATCTGTGTCAATTTGAATTCACAACTACAGAACCCATGAGCACAGGGGAGGTCACCTATGATTATGAGCACAATTGAAGGCAAATGAGTGAATATAATAAAGGGGGTAGACATTTTTATAACAGTTATAAGTGCTTATGTTAATGGAATTTTGAAATGAAGGAAATCTTTACTTAATTCTTTTATTCAAGAAAAACTGCATGTAGAAAAAAATGGAGCGGAAAACATGCTATTATTGCTAATAAAATAGCAATACAGTAGTGTGATAGCTTCATCTTCATAGTGCAAATAAGTAACAAAGAAGAGAGCACAGTGTGACATTTTTTTCTTCTGCCTTAAATTCATCTAATGACTTGCCTAGATGGGAAGCTTTTGAAAGCCCTCCTCCTCACGTCTTATTCAGCATACATTCTTAGGACAGCTGGAGATGTCTGTAACAAGCTACATTAATAACTGAAGATGAGCAATGATGGGCATTCTTAAAGGTAGCGGGAAAGGGAACTGGAGAAAATGCAGGAATTAGCAAAGCGTGCGGTGCTTCTAGGATCACAGATGAAGGCTCCATGGGAAGTGTGACTCTGAGCACATTGCAAACTCTGATGTAATTGAAGGCCACATCCCTGAAGCCACAAGCATGGCCATCCAGTCGCTGTACCTGAAGGAAAATGGGAGGGAGGGAAGGCTCTACTTTGGGGAGTTTATTTATTGTGACTTTTTTCTTCCCTCTTGGGAGACTTTCAGTCAATGGGAGGTCTGTTTTTACTTGCAGATGTTAAGCAGTCTGAAAGAGGCCAGAGCTTTTTTATTGAAGAGGACATGCTTAAAAAGAGAAGGATCTTGAATGGAAAACAAATTAAAATTTTCATGAAAATCGGAGTGTGGGAAAGAATATGACTCAATTTTCCATTGTAGCCAATATCCAGTAAGAAGATTATAATCACTTACTAAGTGATTTATTTTTTAAAAAATTTACAAAAGTTTTAAGAAACAAACTTTGGTTAAACATGCTACTTTCTAGGTATTTATTATTCTGCTATTGTCTGTGCATATTCATATGTAAGTATGAGAGTGAGTGCACTCAGATGTGGCTCCTCAGAAGTCATGCATGTATTTTTTTTTTTTGAGACAAGATCTCTCACTGGGTCATGAGATTCGTGATTAAGCTACCTGGCTAGTCACTGAGCCCCAGTGATCTGTCCTTCTCCACCTAAATAAGATTAAAAGACATGTCACCACTCAAGTTTTTTTTAATATAAATTCTGGAGATTAAATTAAAATTGTATGCATGCTTGTACAGTGAAGCCCCTTACTAACTGAAGCATCTCTGGCCCCTGAAGTTAGACTTTTCATCAATAAAGAACCCTGTTGCTGCATCAGCTCGGGCCTACCTGTTAGGTATTTATTAAGATGAGCCTCTCTGCCAATGCAAATAATTCCAATCAGATCGAATTAAACCAAATTAAAAGATGCCCATGTTTAATGCAGTGCTCCCGGGTGGCCCTGGCAAAGCATGGGGAGGGAAAGAGAAAAGGGGAGAGCACATAAAACCCAGAGACCACGTGTTCATTCTCTGGGGGGCAGGTTAAGTAGCCTGTGGGAGTGATCTTGACCTTCCCTGGGGAGGGGGTCACCATTTGGCGGCCTTTCTCGGAGGTGGAGTTTGGACTAAGACAACTCCCAGGGGAGGGAGCTTAAAATGGAGTTTCCTGCCCAGTATTCCAAAGACGGATGCCAGGGGGCTGGGATGAGGCCCCCGACTATAATAATACCTACAGTATACCTTTAAGCGTTTTTCAGTGGTGAAGAGAGGAAAAGAATAGTATGCAGAGGGCGTCTGTGCTACAATGTCCACTAAACGAGCGTCTAATCTCATCATGTAATGTACAGGCTCCTATCCGAATTAATCACTAATCATAGCCACCACGATTCAAAAGGATGTATCTGCAATGAAAAACACTGGCTAATAATCATCCGTTTGTGCTTATTAAGAGAAAATAACACTGGGACCAAATGAAGCAATAATTCAAGAGGAAACAAATAAGTTTAGTTTCTATTAGTGTCTAAGAAATACACAAAAGAACGTGACTCTGTGGAGAATGAGATGCTGGAATGGACCCGAGAATTCTGCGGACAATTCCGGCTTTCAGAAGGGACTCCACCACTCCGAGGCAGTCGGCTCTTGAGCAGTGACCAAGAGACTCTCTTACAGCACAACTTGCCTTAAGCAAAGACAGCATGTGCTGCTCCCTTATCACCCAGCGTCCTACAATTGCATTTCTTTCTCACGGTCCTGTCAGTCACATTGGGGTGTTATGACATTCCTATTGAACTCTAATCTCTCAAAATAATACATAAGTCATAAACTCTAGCAACAAGAGGGAAGAATGTTTCCACTTATCAAAAATGAAAGCAGGCCTGGTTGTTACGCAGCCATGACTAGACAAGCATTCTTCCTCAAAAGAGCAGCTGCTGTCTCGCCGAGATGTTTCCAGCACAATGCCTATTGCTCTTTGACTATTCCATATGGAGACCTGCTGGCAGCAGCTCTGAAATGCACAGACTAAAAATACACACTTATTTACAATTTTGATTGAAAATTAAGGTGAGTGGTCATCTAATCAGTATGGCATAGCTTTGCACAATTTTTGAAATAAGCCATAATGCAGTCTCAGTGTGGTTTTCGGAAAAGTCTCTGTGAGAGAGACTCAAAGTCCACCAAGTTCTTTCGCACACTGGTTTGATCAAGACGTATTTGAGAAGAACTGGTAAGTGAGAAGGAAAGAACCAGAGGAGTGAAAGTGTAGACAACAGCCGGGGCTTTACAAGGACGACATTTGGTGAAGGAGAGTCTTAGAAACTGCTCACAAAAGTCAAGATGATAAAAGTGGGGGAGTTTTATTACAGGTATGTAGATATGTTTAGGCCAGATGAAAACTGACTTAACATAGAAAAGGAGAGGGGCAGCACTGAAAGTCATTGCGTGGGTATAATTTAGACATTATTCTGAATTCAGAGAATAGGGTGTGACTAAGCAGTTTTAGCTAAAGACCATGATTCCCATTGCCATGAATAAGTGTACACACATGTAGAAAAAGATTAGCAGAATTACTGTGACGCTACAATCAAATTTATAATCACTCTCAAGAACTCTTTCTCCTACTCTGTTAGTGAATGACTGTTCTACCAACTCACTCAGCTGCACAAGTTAGAACTGTAAGCAATCTTCAATAGCACATAGAAACTGTGAAATCTAATGTTCAATCTGCCACATGATTCTGTCAATGTCATCCCTTAAATATGTTCTAAATCTCTCCAAGTATCTCTGGAGTCACTATTGCTAATACTTCCTTGGTTTAAAGTCCTTGAGGAAAATGTCACTAAATTTTGGGCAATAGAGTTAAATAATATATTCAAAATATAAAATAACTCATTAACTCGCTTGTTACATTATTTTAAAATGTTTTGAATGTGTGTAAATCTTTGCCAGAATGTGTATATATATGGACCGTGTACCTGTTTGGTGCCCTAGAGGCCAGAAGAGGGTCTCAGATCTTCTGGAACTGTTACCTGCAACTGTGAGTCACCCTACAGATGCTAGGAAACAAGGCAAAGTCCTCTGTAAGAACAGCAAGTGCTCTTAACCACTGAGTCGGCTCCCCAGCCCTACTTGCTGTTTTCTTAATATCAGAAAGAAATTCCCTAACAATAATCACTTAAGACAGCTGGTGGAGTAGAGTTAACTTTAAATTGAAGGCATCCTGAAGGACACAACACTGGAGAAGAACATATGAGAATCTGTAATTCATTAGAATAGCCAAGACTCACTCCTATGCTTCAAAGTCCTCGTAGATTTCCAGTTCCCTTGATAGAACTACAAGTGGGAATATCATCGGAACAAATTTAGAAAGTAAGAGGTATAGGTAAAGTTAAAATACATCAATGCATTTTCCTAGTTTCAAAAGCAATTTATGAAAATGTTCCATTGACAGTCCAAATGGTAAATGTATCTTAAATGTAGATAGGGAAAATAAATATGTGATCAATGGTCTCCTTGATTAAGGGCAAATCTTAGTTCCAAAATCAGCAACAAAATTACTATTCTCTTTCTTCATCATATTTTAGGACAAGGCTTCTTTTTTTAAAATTTTTTTAAAGATTTATTTATTTATTATGCATACAATGTTCTGTTTACATATACACACCAGAAGAGGCACCAGATCTCATTATATATGGTTGTGAGTCACCATGTGGTTGCTAGGAATCGAACTCATGATTTCTGGAAGAGCAGTCGGTGCTCTTAACCTCTGAGCCATCTCTCCAGCCCCAGGACAAGGCTTCTTAAACATTTTCTGATCGCATTGTTTGTCATAGCTAGAACCTGGAAACAACCTAAATGCCCCTTGACAGAAGAATGAATAAGGAAAATGTGATACATTTACAGAGTGGAGTACTACACAGCAGAAAAAAAAAACAATGGCATCTTGAAAAATGCATGCAAATGGATGAATCTAGAAAACATCATACTGAGTGAGGTAACCCAGATCCAGAAAGACAATTATCATATGTACTCACTCATAAGTGGCTTTTAAACATAAAGCAAAGAAAACCAGTCTACAAATCACAATCCCAGAGAACCTAGACAACAATGAGAACCCTACGAAAGATGTATATGAATTTAAGCTACATGGGAAGTAGGAAAAGATAAGATCTCCTGAGTAAATTGGGACCATGGGACCATGGGAGAGGGATAAAGGGGAGGGGAGAGACAGGGAGGGGAGTAGAGAAAAATGTAGGGCTCAATAAAATCAATGAAAAAAAAAACCAATTTTCTGCTCCTGGTATCTTTTTAGTCCAGAAAATTTTACATTATATAGGTATATAAATTAGAAATATAAATCAACCATTTACTGATTATTAATCATAATAGTATTTATTTAAAAACAACTGGCAACTCTTTTACACTTATCATTTTACTATTTATTAATAGTGAGAAGAAATTATACACTAATGAAGTGGATATGATTTTTTATTTTTTAAATAAAGAATTAAGCCAAGTGGTGGTGGCACATGCCTTTAATCCCAGCACTCGGGAGGCAGAGGCAGGCGGATCTCTGTGAGTTCGAGACCAGCCTGGTCTACAAGAGCTAGTTCCAGGACAGGCTCCAAAGCTACAGAGAAACCCTGTCTCGAAAAAAAAATATTAAATCTTAACCGAATAGTTGGTACCTTAGATAGTGTATCTTCAATGTATTTCAGAGTTGGTAGATATTCTAATTTTATGTTCATCAATGCTGAGAATGTTATTTTAGTTATATATGTAATAGAAAATGGCAGAAGGATGTTTAGGGGCATTTCAGAAATGGTTGGACTTTCTATCCTAATCTCAAGACAAGATTCACTTGATGTTTTCTTGTGAAACCCACATCAACAATTTACATGACAACCTTGAAGAAATCAAACATTGGAAGAAATTCCAACGCAATTCAAAGATAATGCAATCTAATACTTACACACTGGAAAGCGAGAGTAGGAAAACATAAACAACCTTTGCTTGTCATAATTTAAACCACTGTTTCCATAAGAGCAGAGAGCATTGTTTCTGGGTAAAACTTACTCTGAATTGGGGTATTTCGGGCATTGTTCCATTAGCACTGAGTGATGCGACGCCACCACAGGGCAAGGTGAGCGTGTTGTGTGTCCAGAATCAAGTTCAGTGGCGTTGGCTGAGACAATGCGCACCGTCACGGCCGGAAACACTTTGGGTTCATTACAAGTTGGATTTTGGAGTAACTTTCGGCTATTGCGCTTTCAGAAAACTCTCCCGTTTCACTGAATCTCCTTAGTCTATGGAGTTTCTAATCCCACTCAAGGCTTGGGGGAATTCGGAGCCCAGCACGGTAGGTATTTGCTGACTTGGAGGGGTGACATAGCACAACCTGTTGTAATATGAGACTGTTTGAAACCGGGAAAAGAAAGTACCCCTGAACCATGCTGCTGCTTGTGAGGTGAGATGCAGGACCTGTGTGGCGTCTATTTGATGTGCTTGTGGACACAAACATTGCTGTTCACTTGGCTTTTTCTTCTGTAATGAAAACAACTCCCTTTTCCCATTTGGAATGCTGGGGCGAGTAACACGTCACAGGCTCTCCACACTAAGGGGAGAGACTCGGGTGAGAAAGGGGAACAGTCTAGGGTCTGTGGGTCACACAGCTCTTCATCTGGCCCTGGAGTATTGTCTTATATCATTAAGAAATGAGTACTTGGCCACGTAGACCAAAAGGAGAGCAATAGTCTCTCTCTCTCTAGATCTCTAGAAAGGGGGTTGAAATTGACAGTTTTCTGTCGGTTCAGATCTCCATGCAGCCCTTGTACCCTTTGCCACAGGCAACCAAGTCAGGCATAACCCATTTTAAGAAGTTTCCTAAAGCTCTCTCCATGAGTATATCTTTGTGTCTCCCTTTGGGTTGTTTGTAGAACATTGAAGAAATCCTGTATAAAAGAAATCTTTACAGCTAGTGTTTTCAGTTCTGTAGTTTTTCCTTTTTTCTCTTCCCCTTTCGTCCTCCCTTTCCTCTGTTTTGGATAGCAGCTTGCTCTGCAAACAGGGCTATTTCAGAGCCCAAACTCAGTCATTCACCCTCTACGGCTCTCACTCTGGCTTTGAGACTGCAGTTCTCCTGCCTCAGCCTCCAGAGTGATGGCATTTCAGATATATAGCACCATGCCCAGTTTAAGGTTTTCAGTTTTCAATATTCATCATTAATAATCTGAACAAAAACAAATATGCTAAAAAAGAAAGAAAGAATGAATGAAAGAAAGAAAGAAAGAAAGAAAGAAAGAAAGAAAGAAAGAAAGAAAGGACAATTCAGGATTATAGAAAAGTCAAACGTAGTTAGGGTTGAATTATGGTCCTAAAACGTGAAATAAAATAGTCATTAAAACTCGGAATGTGAAATTTCAGTGTGTCTGTCATCAGTGGCATCAGGGAAGGCAAGCCAATGCCCAAACTTGTTTGAAAAGCCTGAGATCGGTCCCTGAGAAAGATGTGTTATCTTGAGGACAAAAATGAGAGCTTCAAGGGGAGTCTACTGAGGTACTGGTTATCACACAGACAGGGACTTGGTAAAGGGCAGATCCCGGTGTCCAGCCCTTGTTTGGGAAATCACCCCAACCTGTGCCCCCTTCTCCCTCCCTCCCTTCATTCACCTAACTTTCACTGGGGCCCATTTCATTCCAAATGACACCTAATAAAAAGTTTTGCAAAAGAGAACTACGGTCTGTGCTCTTGGCCGCTCCTCTGGGCATGCCTGCACAGGCTCATTTTTAGACTATTCCAAGTTTTCTTAAAGAAAAGTTTAATATCAGCAACAGGCTCTCCTTGGCATTTTATTGTTTTCAGATTTGGATACAAAGAAAAGGCTGTGATCCAAGCTCTCAAGTGGAGCCTTTGGAAGCCAGATTCTGAGCCCTCGAGCATCATCGCTAATTGCTTTACCATATTCGAATATCTGACCCAAGTTCACATGACTGTGATTGCCAAGCATTTTTTTTTCACTAGCACTGTTTAATGTCAACACAGCATTGGGACATGAACAGTGTGATTTCTTTCACTGTTTTATACTTTCAAGGTCTGTCTCTTCAACACTGTCATTAATGTCAGGGATTGCAGGAGATGTAACTGTGCCACACTCCTACAATGTTAGGGACATAGTAAGCCTTCTGTGGATACATTTCTCCATCCAGTTACTCTTCTAATATTTTACTTCTGCCTACCAGCCCCGTTTACAGGCTGCCACTTTTAATTATATAATTATATCTATACTTACATTGGAAAGCCTTTGAAATTGGTGACGTATCCTTTTCATGGACAAAGTTGTCACTTCACTGATAGATTTCAAAGTGGGCCAAAGAAGCATGTAGAAGCGCCTAATCCAGAACAGAGTGCTAACACCATCACTGGAAAATCCCCAGGCAGCGATGACTAATAAGGAAGGCATTTCCTAGCAACTAATGACGGACAGAGGAAAGCTAGCTCTTGAGGCAAAGCCAGCAGCCCTCAACCCAGCTGGCAACTGCATAAACCGGACATGCCAGGCCTCCCTCTGAGGTTACTATGTATTTATTTATGAACGGTTAGTATAGGAATAAGGGTGGAAAATCAAAAAATGTTTAGATGCTGTTTAGTTGAAAGTACCTGTAGGCGTATTATGACACTTAAACCATTTTATTACTGTAGTGATTATGTGTCAAAGATTGTTCTTTTGTTATATGGGCCCATGTATATGCATATATATCTATACATATACATGGTTAATATTTAGAGTGCTGTATATTAAATGTAGCTTGTTTGGGGAGCATGCACAAGGTTTAAAAGAAATGAAAATGACAACAGTTGTGACAATAATAGCTTTGCTTAAGGAGCATTTATGCGGTAGTCAGTTCTATGAGAGGCACTTTTCATGTACTAATTAATTTAATCCAAATAGTAGATTTACCACGTAGGTACTATGATTACACAGGAAGAAAGTAACTTTTCCCCAATCCGTAGCCAAACGTGACAGAGCTTGGGTTTAAGGCATGCAGTGCATCTCTAAGAACAGGGAGCTAACTGCTATATTGCTACATTACAAACTCAACAGCAGCAAAAGAAAAGAAAATCACTTAAACCACTGAGGCAAAACCTCCAGAAAGGTGATTCGAATCTAGTTTTTCCCTTTGTAACTTAGCCAGCCTTTAACAGTAACACGAATGGACTAACAGAGCAGCCAACATGTGACAGAAAACACTTTTATAATTCATAAAGCAAATTACGGGTGAGCCTGTACCCAAGGTTCATTAAAATTCTGAAACTTGCTTTTTTCCACTACAATAATAGTGTTGATAATAAGACTTAAAATTTTAGAATATGAATAAAGAGAAGTGAGACGTGACAAAACAGCAAAAGAGTTTTGTTTTCCCTGCTCTTACTGTCTAAAAAAGTATCTACTAACTGCCAATTTCCTCAAGCTAACAAGTCTCCCTTATTAAAATGACAGTGACCCTGAAAAGTCAAGGTGGCCCCTCATTAGTCAGTCACACTGAAGTACAAATGATTACAAACAATAATACTAAAGCTTGCATGAAGCCACAGTGACTCCTGAATCAGCAAAGCAGTGTGGACCCAAAGAAAGCTGAAGGCTGTGTTTGTAGAGTCCAGATTAAAGGGCTATATAAATGAAGACAGCATGTCACTGGTACAAAGCAGGTGAGTGGATTGATGGAACAGAATGAAGGACCCAGAATGAACCCGTGTTAGAATTCTCAACATAATTTAACAAGGTTACCAAAATCCTTAGTGGAGAGAAGAAAGTCCTGTTAGAAAACTGGATAGATACAGATAGAAATGAAATTGGACACCTATCTCATACCTGGCAAAATCAACTCTAAATGGAGCGAAGATATAGCCCATGAAACTAAAATAGTAAAACAACTAGAAGAAAATATAGAGGAACCTCTCCCTGGTGTTGGTCTCCACTGTGGATTTCTGATGTATGCTCTGAACACAAAACACAAGCACAGTAAACAAAAGCAAAATTAACTAGTTGGGAGATGGCTTGGCTGGTAAAGCTCTTGCTTTGCAAACTCAAAGACCCAAGTTTGACCTCCACAAACTGTATAGAAAGACCAGGCATGGTGATGTGCATTTGTAAAATTCCAGCACTAAGGAAGCAGAGACAGGCCAGTCCCTCCAGGCTCTCTGGGCAGCCATTGTGGCTGGTGAATTCCAGGCCAGTGAGAGACCCTTGTCAAAGTAGACACTGCCTGAAGAATAACACCCAGTGTTGCCTTCTGGCTTCTGTTTATGTGCATGGTACCACACATACTCTCTCTCTCTCCCTTCCCCACCCATCCCTAAACACACAAAAGCAAAACTGGGTGATGATACCTAATGTGTTAATATATATATTTTGTTATGTGACAGTGATGTACCAGCCTCCATGTGTGTGTGTGTTCATATAGAATTCTATATTCACAAAGAAGGAAATTCTGCCATTGGGAAGAATATGAACAAAGACAGAGAATACTATCCTAAACTGGATAAATGAGACCTAGAAATACTCTACATTCTATTTTAAGCATGGTATCTAAAAATAGTCAAACTTAAAGAAGCAGAATAGAATGATCACGGGCAGGTACTGGGGAAGGAGAATGGGATGATTTTTCTCAATGAGTTCATTCAAGATAAACCAAATCTGCATACGTAGTGCACAACAAGGATGCTTGATTGTAAGTAGTACAGTGTGTCCTTGGGATTTCCTGAGGACAGACTGTAAATTAGTGTTTACACACACACACACAGAGTGACTGTGGAAATATTGGCTTTATCAGTTACCTCAAATTTAGTGATTATTTCACAGTGTATATATGCATTAGATGTTGATTGCAATTTTACATGTAAATGATATTGAAAGAAAGTTGATTTTTAAAATAAACAAACCAGCTAGATCTGGTGGTACAAGCCTCTAATCCCAGCAGCAGGAGATAGAGACAGGCAGGTCTCTGTGAATTCAAGGGCACCTTGGTCTGCAGAGTGAGTTCCAGACAAGCCAAAGCTGCAGAGTGAGACACTGTCCAAAAATCAAACAAACCAACCTGAGGCTAGAGAGCTGGGTCAATAGTTAAGATAACTTGCTGTACTTGCAGAGCACTCAAGCTTGGTTCCTAACATGGACATGGCAATCTACAGCTCTCTGTAGCTCTAGCTCTACAGAAGTAACCTCCTCCTGCTCCATGGGCTACTGCATATGTGTGGCACACACACACACACACACACACACACACACTAAAATAAACAAATATTTTTAAACTTATTTTTAAAAAGAAAAATAAACAAAGCAAGGGAGCATGTTGTTGGCATTGGTGCTCGGATGTTGACAGTACATTCTGCTCTAGCTGAACAGAGAGGCTCTAGCTGGAGGCAGCTCCTTGGAAACCCTATTGTAACATCATTATTTTCTTTTATGAAAAAAAATTGCTGCACAAGAGTAATTTATCAAATGAACTCCAAGTCCACTATACCTTTGCGGTTTCTTTGTACCCATGGTCATTTCTGAAGTAGCTATTATTACTATTCTATGGCTCACCATTTGAAATCACTCTACTATCAACTGGAAAAACTGTCATCAAATCTGATGTGGATTACTTCTGTACTGCAAAAAAAGTAAATTAATCAAGAATTAATATTTAGTGATTATTTCACAATATATGCATAATTCAAAACATTGCCATTTTATATGTTAATGATATCTCAAGAAGCATTTGTCTAAAGGAAAAGAACAAAAGAGAAAGGGAATACACACAGAGAGAAAGACTAACACACAGAGAGATAGAGAAACAGAGACACACACCCAGAGAAAGGCCAAATATTTACATTAGAAATAAATCAACTTTTGCTATGAGCTCCATTCTCCAATCATATGTAAAAATCTATTGTCTAGTGCATCAGAACATAACTGTGTTTGGAAACAAGGCCTATAAAGTGGTAACTAAGGTGATATGAGGTCATATGGGCAGACTCTAATCCACTATGATGAGAATCTTTTTTTTTTTTCTGAGAGAGAGAGACTTAGCATGTGCCAAGGAAAGAGCACATGGACACGCAGGGACAAGCCAAGTTCAAGTCCAGAAACCAGCAATGCCAATATCTTGATCTCAACCTGAGCTGCGAGGAAATAGATGCCTACTGTACTCCTAGACCAGGGGACCAACCTAGTCACAGTTGTCCTGAAGACGGACTTAACTATTGGATCCAAATGACAAATTAGTCCTTTGTGTACTTTGGCTCAGTTACCTTAAAGATTTAGTTAAATGATTTTTTTACCTCTCTTTTGGTTTAAATGATCTCGTCTGTAAAATTTGATGAGATTTGGTCTCTGAGCTGCTTAAACCAAAACAACTTCACTTTTGTTAATATTCTAGGTGACATTTTTACATTAAGATTTCCACTTGAAAAAGGTAACTTCAGTTGCTGGAGGTGATTATTTAAAACCATTGAACTAAGAATCCTTAAAACTGTAGCCAAATTCTACGACTCTACTTGCCAACCATCTGCTCTGGCCCCCTTGTCAGAGGATAACTGTTCATCATATGCTTTGAAGCAGGCAATGCAGACTGGGTGCATGCAGGACACTCTAGTTTAAAGTTGTCTTGCCTACTTGAGTCTTATACCTGCTTATCACTTAATTTTAGTCTGTTAAGAGGTGTTTTGTATGTGTAAATGAATGGATGCTGGATTTCATAGACGTCCTTCTTATCCTTATGACTAATTCAAGACGAATCTATACGTGACTCTCGGGTGTAATTTTCACACTCAAAATATAAAATAGATAAGGCAAACTGAACAGAAAGCTGTATGTGTGTGAATATGTGTTTAGGTTTGTGTGTTCTAATAGTCAGTTACCCCACAGTAATCTCTCTGAAGTCTTAGGCTGTGAAAAAAATCAAATAATGTTGCTGGTGCACTTTTGAATCTTCTGAGTCAGTAAGTTGGCGTGTGGGTTTTTTAACTGTTAATTGTTTTTAATGCATTTACCAAGTGGTTCTCATGGGATGGGTTATGGGGATGAGCTCTGATGACTATACAAAGCCAGCAGGAAGATAGGGGTAGATTATCTCTGCAGAGAAGATGAGGGAATGAACAGGAAAGTACCTAAGGGTGTTGGGAACAGTGGGCTGTGGAGAGGATACAATGGGGAAAAAAATTAAACTGACTTTTGGGTAACTGATTTTGGCCTCGCAACACAACATTCTCAACTACAAAGTCCACACTCAAGAACTGTTTGATCTTCTTATCAAAATAAAACATAAATTAGGTCAAAGAGACGGCTCAGCAAGTAAAGACACTTTCCACAGAGCCTGGTTTCTATCCCTGCGACCCATGTGGTGGAAGGAGGGAGCTGGCTCCTGCACATTGTCTTCCAGTCTCCATTCATGTCCCAGGACAGTTGCTCTCCGAAAGCAGGAACCCTTTGATCCATCCTCCATTCAGGCTCTTTCATTTCAAATAAGTTTGCGTTTTCATGAGGTGAGGGCTGTGATAGGTAGGGTCTCTCACTCAGAGCACATTTGCTGTGTCCCAGCTCACATCAGGATTTTTCTCTTTAGCCTTCACAGTTCACATCTTGGCTGTGACTTTTACCCTGCTTGTGATCTTTTCCTTGACCAAACTTTCATTTTGATATTGTTGTGCTTCACATTGGTCAGTTTCTCACCTGGATGAGAACAAGCAGAAGCTGGGCCACAGCCTGGAGGCTCCCCTGCCTTGAAATTTCCTCTGCCAAAGAAATTGGGCTGTCACTCGAGTTCTCAGGACCAGAGCAGAGTATGTCCTGATCTTTGCCAAGACATCCAGCAAATGGCCCCTAATCCAGTTCCTGACAGAGTCCCTATCGCTCTGTGAACTCTCATAAGCTGAGCCTCCACTGTCTCCATTTCTCCTGGCACTCTTATCTTTCAAACCTCCAGCGGAATGGCCACTGAGGTCTGCCTTTGGCATTCAAGAGCTTTTCAAGCCCAGAGTGCCAAACTTTCACATTGCTTCCATAAACTAGTTTGAAAGGTCTACACCAACATGGTCAAGTCAGGTTTACCACAGCAATGTTCCCACTCCTCACGGCAATTATCGGTCCTTAGTTGCTTTCCCTGCTGTCGTGATAAAATGCCCCAAGAAAAGAAACTGAAGGGAGGAAGGAAATGGCAAGAGGACCCTTCCTGATGGAGATAATCTCTTCCAGGCATCCCTCAAGGTTTGCCTACTAAATGATTCCAGATCCTATCAAACTGATAATCAGTATTAACAGCCATCTGTTAATGCTAAACTTCCCCTAGAACAATTAATACCTAGTTTCAAGTGGAAGTTCACGGACAAAAGCTACTTTGCAAAATCTTCCTTGTTATACACACCCCCTCAGAGAAAAGGACGGCTCTGAGCAATTTAAAGAAGTAGAGTGAGCTGTCAAAAACTGCTAAGCCCCAGAAATTTCTAATAATCACTCAAGCGCTATTTCTGAAGCATGATTAGTAAAAACTCAGAAACTTGGGGTTCAAGCTAAAGGCTGGAAAAGAAATACAGCCAGGCCCAGCTCTTACCTTAACCTCCATCTGTAAATGGCGGTCCTGCCTCCTGGAATCTCAGACTGAGACTGTCTGAGAGCTGTCTCCTCCCGTTTTATAATCCTCTCTAGAACTGGGGTTAAGGGCATGCATTACTACCACCTGGTTTCTATGACAAACTAGCATGGCTATGGGATTAAAGGTGTGTCTCATTGCTGCCTGGTCTGTAAGGCTGGCCAGTGTGGCTATTTTACTTCCTGATCCCCAGGCAAGCTTTATTTATTAAAATACAAATGAAATGCCACTACATCTTTCCTTTATATTTCTATTTCCTTTAAATTTTCCCCTGATCTTTTAAAGTGCTAGAGAACTTACCATCTCAATACGAATCAAAAAAATTCTTTCAGAAGGAGGCAGCAGTTAGTGATAGAGTTTGTGTCAAAAAACCAAACCAAACAAAAATGTATCCCCTTCCCAACAAAAACTCATACAGACCATGGGACGTGGAATCCTGAGTCCCAAGACATTTCCTGTGTAACACTACAAACATTCCTCTGGTACCTGTGTCAGCATCCTGACTAATGTTTATCCCTGTCACTCATTATATGGGATACAAAGTACATGAGAAAAACAAGACATAAAGATTCTCTTCTCCTCTTCACTAAAAATTCAAGTCTGATCACTATCAGTAGCAAACATTTCCATTTTCTCCCATTTGTGTTTTCTTAGACTTCTCTCATCTATAAGCATCTTCTTCTATTGCTTTGGCTAGGAAGCTGAGCCAATAAATAAAGCCGTTACTGTGGGATTCTATGGTTTAGGATAAACTTTGGGGTTATCCTAAAAGTTGCACCATTTATCCCATCCGAGGTCCTTCACAACCAACTTTTGTGACTATGAATGGGGGAAATGGTTCTCACAGCCACTACCATGTCCATTATCTGGTTTCCAAGCCAGTTTCTGAGTAAATAGAAAAGGATAAGTCTCTGGAGAGAGAGATTAGTTCCCATCAGGTAGTCACATTGAAAGGGAGATCTTTCCCATAGTACAAGAGTAATCTTTATGAGGGAAGACTCTCCTGTAATCAGTTTTAAACTCCAGGTCAGGGTTCTGATGGTTAGTAGACTACCGTCTGTGTCATCCAAACATCTGTACTTATGTAAACAATTACTTATGTCCTGGTCCTTATAAGAATGGGCCAAAATGTGATATTCTTGGCAGACTCTGAGAGAGCTGTGACTGTTTCACACTAGAAGCAGTGGAAGTATGAATGGGATGCCAATTGTTGTTTTCTAGTCATTGGCTTCTTCCTTCTCTTGGACCAAACTCTAAGGCTCTGTGTGTTCAGTTTACCTTTGTGTTCTTTCTAATTCTTACTATTGCCAAATAGAAGAGTGGGTCACACTGCTCTGTCAGACCATGTTTGGAAGTAACAGAGACCATTCAGTACTGAGAATACACCTGTAACACTGCACTTTAGGATAACCTTTTAATTACTTAATTCTCTCTTCAGAACAGTGAGCTTGACTTCTAAGTCTGCTCAATGAACACATTAGCAGTTCAGTCAGAATGTGGGTCAGTGATTGCTTCATACCCACAGCCTCCGGGTTTTTGAAATTTATTTTTATTTATGTATATGTGTGTATGTGGTGTGTGTGTGGTGTGTCTGTGTGTATGTGCATGCGCACATGCGCACACATGCCCAAGGAAGCCAGAAGAGAGCCTCAGATCCTCAGATCTTCTGGAATTGGAATTTCAGATGCTTGTGAGAACCTGATGTGCGTTTTGGAAACTGAGGCCGGGTCTTCTGGAAGAGCAGCAAGCACTCTTGACTGCCAGTCTTCCCCTGTACTCCATATTTTAATCTATAATTCAGCCTGACTCCTCTAATTTTTAGCTAGCTTTAAGTATTACAAATAAATTAAACAAACGTAGAAGAATGTATTTTGAGATGAATTACAGGCTCTATATAGACTTCATTTTACTTGTATCTAACCACCCATGATCCCACTTAGTGTCATGATATAGATATGAATAATTTGCATTGGTATAAATCTTGATTTATCAATACAAGTTTAAGGTTAATTTT
>JAQHUG010000309.1:2053154-2071985 GCA_028555095.1 Dicrostonyx torquatus
AGCTGTAAGCTTAATGTCCTTTGTTAATGGCTAAGGTCCACTAATGAGTGAGTACATACCACACTCTTCTTTTTGGGTTTGGGAATTCTCACTAAGAATAGAGTTTTCTATTTCCATCCATTTGCATGCAAAATTCAAGATGTCATTGTTTTTTTCTGCTGAGTAGTATTCCAATGTGTATATATCCCACACTTTCTGGATCCATTCTTCCATTAGTCCATCTCTTTTTAAAGAAAAAATTGGGATGTAATAAATGATGACAAAAGGTAAATTATTGAATCTGCTTTAATCCAAAAAAAACAACTGTTATTCTAAAAATACTTTACATTGGTATGGATTTTGGTTTACTGATACAGATATATGGTCAATTTTGTTATAATAAATATAAATTTCTACTCTTGTTTAAGGTATTATGTTTATGCAGCTCATATAAAAATTTAATGTAATATAGAATTTTCTTCTGTATGCTACAAATATGTTTTATTACCATTGGTTAATTGCTTTCATCTAATGGCTTAACAGAATATAGCCAGGCTGGGAAAGATATAGAGAGTAGGTAATGTCAGTGAGATGCCATGTAGTCGCCACAGGAAACAGACACACTGGAACCTTGCTAGTAAACCACAAGCCTCATGGTAAAAAGTAAAATAATATTAATGTGTTAATTTAAGGTGTAAGAGCTATCTAAAAATATGCTTAAGCTATTAGCCAAACAGAATTGCAAATAATATGTGTGATTATTATGGGTCTGGGAAGCCAGGAACAAATGAGCAGTCTCCACCAACAGTAATGTATATTTAAGAAATACAAGTTAATAGCCATTTATAATATTCAAACTTATAGTCATGTTAGTTAGGCTTTGTAGATATGCAGAGATATATTTCAAATAAATAAGTGATATTCAAACACTTCAAAGACCTACAGAATATGGCATTTAAAATATTTGAAGAAGTTAGACTTTTCTCGACAATGAGACACATTTGTCCCTGGAAGCACCAATTATTTCAAGAGGATGATGGGTATAAAGAAGCTTCTTATGGAGTTGGTTACCCATTTGAGAAAGAAACTGCTCTTGCCTGGACTGCTTGACAATAGTCTGCATAAACTAGACAGGCAGAACCCATAGAAAAATAAGTGTGGAACTTGCCAAAAAAAAAAAGGTGGGACAGTCCTTCAGGGTTTCTGCTTCATGGAAGAGTCTCCCTGACATTATACAGAAGACAGAAGAAAACAACTGATAAATTTTGTCAAAATAGGTGGGACAGTCCTTCAGATTTCCTGATTCACTGAGAAATCTGCCAGATATTCTAGGCTTATAGGCTAAGGAAGAATGCCCCAATGTTACAGAAGAACTTTGGGTGACTGTCCAGGCAACCAGATATCTCTTTCATTTCTAGAGCTTTGGAAGTTGCATGTAATACATTTCCTGTTTACTCAGGTAATATTATATCCTTCTGAGGTCTTTAATAGAGTTGAAGACTAGATAGTTACAATTAGAGTTTTCCTTTGTTATGATAAAAGATAAATTAGATATGAAACTTTAGATTCACAAAGATAGGATAGACGATAGAATATTTTCTTTGATTTTGTCAATACAAATAGACTAAATATTGTAACTGTAATTCTTACTAATAACCATTTTGTCATATGTGATTTCACTATGTTAAAGTTAAAACCTTCCTTTTTAATTAGACAGAAAAGGGAAATCATGTGGGATGCCCTTTTGTATGCTGTGAATATGTCTTATTATCATCGGTTAATGAAGAAACTGATTTGGCTAATAGCCAGGTGGGAAATCCAAGGAGAGAGACAGATGGAAAAAAGTTGGAGTCAGAGAGACACAAGCAGCCAGCAGAGAAGAAATATGTGAGGTAACACCACAAGTCTTGTGAAAAAAAATAAGCTAATAGAAATGGGTTAGTTTAAGTTGTAAGAGGTAATTAATAATAAGCCTGAACTAATAGGCTGAACAGTATGTAATTAATATTAAGCTTCTAAATGGTTATTTTAAAAGTGGCTGTGGGACCAGGCAAGAAAAGAAACCTTCAATTCCACAACTAAGATGACTACATAATTTTTAACTATTGTGGATCATATTGTGATGAGCATGATGTGTATTTTTCTCTATTTTATGCTGATATGGAGTCCTTATGCTTATCTCCAAAACTATATAGCTTGATAATATGGTAGCTCTAGTCTTAGTTTTGAGGAACTTCCTTATCAGTACCTAGAATGACTGCATTCATTTTCATCAATGTATACAAGGATTCCTCCTACCCCATCTGCCACCAGTATCCTCCCATTTATTGTTTTTGGTATCTTGGTGGTAGCTATTCTGACTAGAGTGAGATGAATCTCAATGTAGTTTTCATTTTCTTTTCTCTATGGTTAAAACTGTTTAGCATTACTTATACATTTGCCCTTCTTTGAAAACTACATGTTCAGTTTATTTGCATACTTTTAATTGAGCATTTGGTTTTGTTTTTGCATAGTCTAGATAACAACCCCCATCAAATTAATAGCTGATAAGTATTTCCCTCTATTCTCTATGTTGTCTCTTCATTCTGTTAAATATTTCTATTGCTATGCAGAATGCAAAATACTATGCAATCCTGTTCATTAAATTTAGCCATTGCTTTATTAGTTATTAGAGGATTACTCAGAAAGTTGTTGCTTATGTCTAGACCTTGAAGATTTTTCCCTACGTGTTCCTGTATCAATGCCAAAGACCTTTTATTTATTTAAATTGGTATTTGTGCCAAGTGCAGTTTCTGTTCTATTGGCTATGATAAAACACTCTGTCACAAATAGCTTAAGGGAGAAAGGAGGCATTTTGTCTTAGGGAAATGAAATCCATCATGGCAGAGAAGACATGGCAAAAAGCTAGGAAGCCATAGAGGCAGGATTAAGAAAGCTGCCAGATCACATTGCATCCACACTGTGGGATTGGAGATCAAGAAGTGGGACCAGGCTATGAGCCCTCAATGCATATCCCTAGTGACAGACATTCTGCATCAAGGCTCCACCTCTTAAAGGCTTCATAACCTTCTCAAACACAATCAGCAGCTAAAAACTAAGTGTTCATACATACGAGTCACTGAGAGATGTTGAAAACACAGTAGTGAGATAAAGTTTCAGTCTTTGACATACAGAAGTACCCAGTTTTCCCAGGACCATTCGTTTAAAAAGATGCTGTCTCCTCCAACAGCATGTCTTTTGAAACTTTGTCAAAACTTAAGTGACTGTGGTTATATGAGTTATTTTTTTAGTCTTTTATCCTATTCCACTGCTTTGTGTATGGTTTTGTGACTCTAACATGCTAAATTTGTTACTATGGATGCAGTGTGACTTAAAACTGGGTATCATGACACTTCCAACATTGCTCTTATTGCTCAGAATTACCTTTGGCTATTTGGGGTCTTCTGTGTTTCCATACTATTGTTTCTTTTGGTTCTGTAAATAATGTTGGTCAGACACTTAAGAAATTTGTGAGGGATGAAAAAGAGAAAGACAGAGAGAAAAGAAGAGAAAGTAGGTGTTCAGGAAGTATGTTTCTTTAGAAAATGTGAAGCCTTGGAGCTTAAAGAGGATTCAATCTCATGTCACATTTTGAGTTTAGAATGAGGTTATTAGATGATTGGGGGCACATGGTGTGATTCAAAATGTCCATTTTACTATTGGTTGCAGTCAGGTAGATCCCTGTTGGCAATCAACTCATGTGTACACCTTGGAAAACCCAACTGTTGTCCTAAGTCTGCTAAACTCCAATGGACAAGATGGAAATGGAGCCCAGAGTCTCTTTCACAGAGAAAGTGGCCCATGAATCTGACCTGTCACATTCTGGAAGCTGGAGCAAATCAAACAAACCTATGTTATAAACAGACAAATGAGCCTATTAAAACACACACCACCACCACCACCACCACCACCACCACCACCACAATACAAATGAGGGCAAGCATTACCACTTTTATTTTTTCAATTTTCACAAAGTGAATGAGTTACAAATATCAGTTGGAAGGTGGAGTCTACTTGCAGAAATGAAAAAAGCAACACTACTTCTCTCCATAAGAGAATGTTAGGAACATCTGAAAATATTAGATTCCAAAGAGCTTAAGATGAAAAGAACATCTGAAAATTTAATCCCCAAGCTTATTCGGTCACGGATTCAGGAGGTCCCTGCATATGTCACTCAGGTGCAGGTGACACTTTTCCTCCTTGAGTCTCAAGAAGCAACTGATGAGGTAGTAAGAAGCTGAGGAAAAGCCTTGTTAGCAGCTCCTGTCACGTGTTCCTGAGCTGTTTCCAACAGTGAGGCACAACCAAATGACTGCTCAGTCAGTGGGAAAGTGTGGTGTGGCTTCAAGAGATAATTTCCAGGGAGAAGCAGAGGGGAAGAAGGAGAGAGATTCATTAAATATTGTAAACAAGATGTAAATCATTTCTTTTTCTCATTGAATAAATTGGTGGTGACATTTTCAAAAAATATGTGAATTATAAGACAATGAAAACAAAATACATAACTAAGAAATCATCTAGCATTCCTAAATTAGTATGCCTCTGTTCACATCTTCTGTGTCTAATTCTCACTGATTAACAAGGCAAAAAACTGATCATACAGAAAATCATTTTTTCAAAATACTTGCATGATTATGAACAGTTTGCTTTTGTAAAACATGGCCTTGGACTTCTAGCCCCAATGAGTGAGATATGGCTTCCATTAGACTGAGGACTTGATGGTGCATTGTACTCCACAATGCATTGTTTAGTAAGTTTCATCGCTAGAAGGACCTGAAGGATGTCCTCATAAGTGACTTCAGTCCTCTCAAATGATCTGTATTCAGCATCTGAAGAGATATATCACGTGAGTATCATTTTAGAAAAAAACATAAAAAGCATACTTTGCATCCAAGTGATTTCACAATCAAGTGTTCATTGAAGCTTGTCAAGGAAATATAAGTCCTAACTAACCTCAGATGGGAACTCTGAACTATCTTCTCAAAATTCTACTGTATTTATAGTTCCTTCCTGTCTGGCTTCAGCTTATTATATAAGATAGTGCCTGATATTCTGATGTATTAACCAAGTACGAGTTTAGCTGATTGTAGGTAATAGAAGCCAGCTTCAGTGGTATACAACTGTAGTCCCAGCTACATCAGAGGCCAAGATGGGAAGACTGTTTGCACTCAAGAGTTCAAACCCAACCTGAAAACTTAGAATTCATCTGCCAAACGACAAAACGACCTGATCTAAGCAGCCAACAAGATCGGGGTTGGAGCAGCAGCAATAGAAGTGAGGTGCCGGGAGGGACACCCTGGGAAAGCTGTGTCGTCAGTGAGAGAGAATGAGGATGGCGGAGTTGGGTCAGAAAGTGAAAGGGGAAAGAAAGCAGCTGGCAGCACACATGGGAGCTGCAGAACTGTATATTGTTTCAAACTCTCTTGGAAAAACAGATAGAATCATTTATACATAAGAATCTGCCTACAGACTTGTCGCCACAAGTTAAGAATGGTGTATTTATTTCAGAAAGTGTGCATTTCAAGAAAAATATGAGCCCAGGTGTGTGGAAAAATTGGATTTTAAAGGCTATACTCAAGGATGTGGGGATGTGTATATATATATATATATACACAAATACATACATACATACATACATACATACATATATATATATATATATATATGTGGGGGGGGATATAGTCTCACCTCCTCAATGGAAGATGAACCTGAATGTGATGCTTCCAGACAAGTGGCTACAGGCTAAAATGATTTCCCACTCTTTCTAAAAATTGAGCAAATTATTTGAAAAGCTCTGCCAAACCCAATCCATTTCCTTCACTTTCTCCCTCTCTGCACAGGGGTTCCCTGAGGTGGTAAGAGTACTCTGGAAAAGCAAGTGTAACAGGAAGAATTTGAGAGATGCTCATAACCAGCTTGAGCAGTTTGGTGTTCCTCCTGGTCACTGAGCAGAGCACTTCTGAGAAAGGCCCTTTATCTCCCAATGACATTAGAGAATCCTCACTATAAGCCCACAGTCACTGGTTTTGAAGTTCATGAACAAAAATGATCATTTTTTTACAAGGAATGTCTGTAAATATGAGAGGATTTATGGTCCTCCTTTTAGGAACTACTGATGCCTCTCTAGAATCTGACAGCAACCATATGCAAATTGGGAAACCACTCCTTAGTAAATTTATGTGCATCTTATAAGAATATCACACTTTGACTTTTACAGAGAGCTGTAGAACACGGAGGCAGAGGCAGTCTGTTCAGAAGCTGGTTGTCAAGGCAACTGTACCTTCATCCAATAGGAAAACCAAAGGAATTTTGTAACAGCATATTGGGGAGGAAATAGTTAAGCATTTATTGTCCTCGTGTGTGTTTTCCATTGATCTAATGACAGTATCACCAGGAGCTTATTAGTTGCCTCAGCAAAGCTTCTCTCTATTGAATCCTCAGCAGGACATGAAATCGATGTGGTTACAGGTGTAAGTACCTACTTTGGATCGCATGGCATTTCGACATATGTTAGAAAAAGTTTGCGAATTAACAGGAAGAAAAGAACTAAATCCTTCTCATCTTGCATGGCCAGTGTTATGACTATTCGATTTTCTATCAACTATGAAACCCAACACACTGTAGCAATGCACGCTGCTTGTCTTCCTTCACAGTTCTGAGACACACGGACACCAAGAAAGAAAGGCAATGCAGAATGAAACAAGTAAAGGATGGTTGAGAACAAGGATCTGGGTGGCATCTGCTTCTGTCCCTTCAAGGGGGTAGACCCCTGTGCTGCCATCTGTGAAAGTGAGACATGGTGAATATTTCATCAAGGAAATACTGGGAATAGAGAAAGAAAGTTTGTGTTTGAACTCATGGGACACAAAGGTAGTTAAGGAAAGAGGCCCATGAAAGACTGCGCTATGCTGTGGTTGAGATTGTTTTGGCATAAACCGAATGGAGCTGTGTTAAAAATGTGCATTCACAGGCATGGAGCAACAGATTAGTAGTTAAAAGTACTTAGCACTCAGGCCGGGACCTCAAGGAGGCTCACAGCCAAGCTAACTCTTGTTCCAGGTGATCCATTGCCGTGTCCTCTTCTGGACCCCTCAAACGCCAGACACCCATGTGGTGCACAAATATAGGCAAGAAGTCATTCACATAACAATAAGTTAATCTTTAAAAAATAAAGAGGGAGGGCTGGAGGGATGGCTCAGAGGTTAAGAGCATTGCCTGCTCTTCCAGAGGTACTGAGTTCAATTCCCAGCAACCACATGGTGGCTCACAACCACCTGTAATGAGGTCTGGCGCCCTCTTCTGGCCTGCAGGCATACACACAGACAGAATATTGTATATATAATAAATAAATAAATATAAAAAATAAAGAGGGATAGATTAGTTCTATGGAGGCTATTCTCATAATAAAATCATCAAGTGAAGAAAGGTTTAGTCCAGTGGTTCTCAGCCTCCCTAATATTGCAACCCTTTAATACAGTGCCTCATGTTGTAATGACCACCAACCTTCAAATTATTTCATTGCTACTTCATAACTGTAATTTTGCTACTGTTACAAATAGTAACACAAATATCTGATATGTAGGATATCTTTTATGTGACCCCAAGAGGGCCATGACCCACAGGTTGAGAACCACAGGTTTAGTCTAACTCACCTTATCTGCAAATGAGCACAGTGATGCAAACTGGTACTCCACTGGAATGGCAGGAGGTCCTGATGAGGTCCCGTACATGAAGCCTACTCAGAGCACACAAAGAACCTCTTACTATTAGATGGCCAGCATCCCTGTACCTGAATGAGCTGTTGTGTGGCCTGTGGCACATCTTCTTAACAACTTCTCCAGCATCCTTATCATCTGACACCGTCTAACTCCCCACCACAGCAACCTCTCCTTCTGCCATGTGGAGGGGTGCTGCATCTTAAGTTTTTATGTCCCTACCTAATCTCTTTAGCCCGAGACTATGGTGTATCAACTGTTACATGAATTCTTTAATAGTTATTAGATAAAGTATTCTCTTGTTGCAAACAGAACATCTGCCACTCAACACAAATCTGGAATATGCTCACATGAATTCCCAAACCACAACGTCAGCATTATTTACTTTCTAATTGTATCACAGTTTCAAATAAGCACCATTCTCTCTATGCCTACGTTAAGATAAACTGACGGACTCTAAACTAATGTCAACATGACAAGCTGTAGGCTTTCAGAGTCGGCTGCCGACTCTTATTTTTGGGCAGCTAAATAAGAGAATCTGACATTTATAAAATGTGGATACATAGCTTATTTTTCCCAGCACAAGGAAAGGTCTGTTAACCTCTAATTCCTAGCTGTGAAATCCCCGTCTTTGTTTTTCAGCCAAATTTTCTTTGAATGAAATGTTATCTTCCATAAATATAACCTAAGAATAAAGCAGTAACCCAGAAGCAGGGCAAGAGGTAGGCTTTTGATCGATGGGGTCAAAAGTCAAACTTAATATCTGTTGTAGATCTTAAGTTTGTTTACAATAAAAATCTTAGAGTTGAAAGCCCTAGTTCCCATAATCGGACTTGTTTTATCTGTATCTCATTTTTTGAACATAAAATGGTTGTGATCATGATGTTCAGTACTTCATTTGCCATTTTTCTCTTTTTCTGCTAGATGAACTCTGGAGAGAATCATTATAAATCTGCTTTCCTGTGCCCTCTAGAAAATTTATTTAGGTTCTGTTCTTGGAAATTTCTGATACATATGGACCTCAAAGAGCTACCAGCCAGAAAGGGGCACAGCTTAAGTGAGACTAAGGAATATACTGGGTCAAAGGGAAAAGTAGGTAAACTCTGTGATGGGTGCATCCAATGCATGATCCACAGAGCACATTCATTCTTCAGGATCCTCATAAAGAATTCATCCTGGGGTCTTTGACTGTTTGCTTATTCTGCTCCTCCAGGTCTGTTTTCCTCAAATTCTGAAGAAATGTGTGGTACAAAGTGGAAATTAATTTTCCAGTGATGTTGATAATAGCAGCCAAGGCAGAACCTGTTTCTAGATACGACCATTGCCCTTGGCAGAGCTCGGGGGCTGGTCAAATCCTGCTACTGAATTCATGAGCAAAGCTTTTAATACCTGCTCTCCAAGAGAGAGGTGGCCTGCACTCCTTTCCCTCCACCAAGAATTTACTGTTCACAAGAGGCTGACTGATTAACGCATCAGGCAAAAGTATTTCCGTAAGGTCCATCACCTTGAAATTTCCTGGAAGAGGAGGGAAAACAACCTATAAACCATGGCCATATATCCAAGGAAATGATCTTCTGCTGCAAAACATCTGCAGTTTTGTGGAGTCAGGTTGTGCACCCAGAACAGAAGCAGAGCAACAAGACAGGACAGAACTCTCATGGTGGTGAGGTGTGAAGACTCTTCATAGATCAAGTCCTAGACCTGAAGACCTTCCATCACACCCTCCTCCTTTCTCGATTTCCTCTATTGACAGTTCATCAGTGACAGCAGAGAATGCTGGGAACTAACATGGCCTGTACTTTTAAATCAGAAGAGGGCATTTAAAGTGTGCACAGCCTTCAGGGATTTTGCAAGGCTGTCAACCATTGAGAGATTTATGTCCATTTTTTTTTTCTAGAAGCATCCATAAACTAAATTGCTGCCCTATGTTTATTGTTGAAATTGATATTTTCCTTTGGTTAAGCTTAGAAGATCAAGATAGATAGATAGATAGATAGATAGATAGATAGATAGATAGATAGGTAGATAGATAATAGGTGGATAGAAAAATAGATTAGATAGGATAGATAGATAGATAGATAGATAGATAGATAGATAGATAGATAGATAGATAGATAGGATGGATAGTGGATAGATTAGATAGATAGATTAGATTAGATATAATAGATAGATAGATAGATAGATAGATAGATAGATAGATAGATAGATAGATAGGATGGATAATGGATAGATTAGATAGATATATTGGAAGATAGATTAGATTAGATATGATAGATAGATATAGATAGATAGGATGGATAATGGATAGATTAGATAGATATATTGGATAGATTAGATTAGATATAATAGATAGATAGATAGATAGATAGATAGATAGATAGATAGATAGATAGATAGGATGGATAGATAGGATGGATAGATTAGATAGATTAGATAGATAGATAGATAGATAGATAGATAGATAGATAGATAGATAGATAGAAATATATAGATAGATATAGACATATAGATGTATCTTTTTCTTTCACTCTTTTTTTGTGGCACACAACACTGTGGAGTCAAAAGCAGTTGAAGCTCTGTGAGTTCAAAGTCAACCGGTTTATTTTACTTTAGGGGACCTTTTCATCTGAAAACAGACTATTCTTTTATAGAATACATTCCAAACACAGTTTCCCTCCCTCCATGCACTCTACATATGTTTCTTCCCCAGAAAGAGGTCTCCAAAAGATGACAGCCAGAAAGACTATACATTTCTTGAGAAGTTCCTCTGAAACAGAAAATGAGATTGGTCAGATGAAGGATGGGAGGTGCTATTTGATGAACAGATACCAGGTCCATGTCCACAGCACAGCTGTGACACACATTCTCCTGAGGGGTTGTTAGGTCAAGGTTAGCAAGGACAGAGTTACCAGGTGGTGGAACAAGAATTCCTAAGCAGCACTGCCCAGCAGTTCTTTCTCCAAAGAGGATACTTTCCCACTATGGCCATGTTTTCATCAGCAAAATCTTACTACATACTTTTGTCTGCCCTAAACTTTTGCTGAGACTATAGATAAGTGAAAAAGTGGAAGAGAAAGCCCGAGGGTATAGCAGTAGCAGCTCCCTCCCACAAAACCTGTACACCAAAGGCTAAGAAATTGAGCTGATGACATAGGGACCAGTTGAGGTTACATGATGTCAAGTCATTGTGTCCTGGTGAAGAATGGAAACAAGAGCCAACAGATTGCCCTGCTCTTTTGGTATTTATTTTGTATTTTATATGATGTAGAAAGGGTCTCTTCAGCTTTCTGTAATGTGCAAAACTTTGTTGTACATTCTACAAGGTCCCTTCACTGGTCTCCTCTTCATGGTCAGGGCAAATGCTGCATTCCTTACAGCAAGGGCTGGACTGGAGTCTACAGCAAGTATGTTTTGCAAAGTTGTTTTGTAACACAAGTACATCAGAGTCATTAATTCACATTTCACTATGCTACAAACCTGAAAATTCTCATTAAAAATAGCATCCCCTCCAGCGCCACCAGGATATATTGACTGTCAAAGAAGCACTTCCTAATTGTCTACTGAAGACCAAGAAAATTATTTATTACACTGTTGTGTTCAAGTCTTCCTTCTTCATGGTGTAATGAAAATGCATTTGTTTTTGGTAGCAGTCTGGGCTTTCCCATTATACTTGTTCAGATAATCACTAATCTGCCAAATGTAATAGTTTTCTAGTCACTACAAAAATGTATCCTGAATTTAAGTTGGAATATGGATAAATCAACTCTCTATGTTTCAGGAAAATCAATAAAAAAATGCATAACTTTGCAAGTGTTTGTGGCAGTTGCATGCTTTTGCAATTTGATTTTAAAATTTGCTACTTCCAGTATAACTTGATTTAAATGATTGTCAAGCCTACCGCGCACTCTCCTTGCACTTTTGAAGTAGTTTATAAACATTAGTTTTTGAATCTCACACATTCTCTGTATGACTGGCATTGTTGTCAGTACCCTCTTGTAGATGCAAACTGAAAGCTACCCAGGAAGTGTATTGTCTGATACTCAAATTCAGACAGTCTAAATGCAAAATGGCATTTATCAGTCATGGCACTACCACCAATTTAGACCAGGGCATTTTTTTTTTATCTCAGACAATTATTTGTTTCCATTGTTGTAATTCATTGTACATGCACTGGATTGCATAAAAATATTTTCACACAGCTATATAACGTATTTGGCCTTGGTATCTAACGTGTTCCCTACATCCCTCTTTGTCACGTCTTATTATTCTTTTGTTGCCCTAGACAGTTTGTTTCTCCCACCGTGTCATATGTGCATATATGATTGCATATATCTACATAAAGCTTAGGAGCAACGAATGAGAGAAACCATGTAATATGTGTCAGTGTGAATCTGACTGACTATGAATATTTCCAGCTGCACCCGTTTTCTTAAAAACAACATTGCTTTCTTCTTGCTTGTGGCCAGAAGGCCACCTCAACTTGGGTTGTCTAGTACAATGTGGTATGCTTAGCAGATTCCCTCTAGCTATCACTTCAATCAGATTGCCCTGAGACAGATTACCTCTGGAGCATAAAGTGCCCACGTGGAGAGCCATAGCTCTAGGGCAAGCATTTGCAGAAAGTGACGTCATCCTCCAGAGGGCAACATTTGGTTCTGAGCAAGGAACACAAAAGCTGCTTCTTAATCAGTAGATCACTGTGTGTAAATAGATACACCATCTATTTGTGATAATGAGATTTCATGGAGAGGGAGTGGAAAAGTGAAACCACTTACAATGGCTCCTTAGGAGAAAAATAATGAAAACAGGGTTGAAAACCACTGGGCCCCAATCTTGTACAGATCACAGCTGAGCTTTGCTGCAGGAAACAGGCCAGATGGGAAAGTTTGAACTTTAGGATACAGCCTTATTTTAGTGACTTCCCCCTGCACAAACAGTCAAGGAGACTCCCTGAAACCGCCTATATTACCTTCACCTTCCAGAAAGTTCCCTATCCTTACCTAGGCCTCAGGGATTAGAAACTTCTCTGGGGCTTTGGTTCAACAAAACACTTCAGACTATTTTTCAAACATTTCCATTTCAGCAAAAACTACAAAATTATATTTGCCAAGAGCAATGTTTCTTAAACTTTTTAATCCTGGGTGTATTTCAAAGGAAATTTATCCATATGGTTCTCATTCATTTACTCTTAATTCATCAAGATGTCGTTTTGTAAATGCCAGTTGACAACCAAGGAGCTGCATGCATGTTTTTCTAACTTGAACCAGGAAGTCGGGTTTCACTTGGGCTAAACAGAATGTAAAAACCTTTCCTTGGTGTAATTTTCTCTCTGTACTGATCATTAACTTGGAGCCTACCTTTTTGATATAGAAACGTTTTGTGGTAGAAACAAAAGAGTGAAAAAATACTACTAATACATCGTCTTTAGAAAGGATAACACAAGGACAAAGAGATGCATCTGTAGGGTGTGTAGCTTCTGAAATCTGCCTAGTACTCAGCAGTGCTTCACAGTATAAGAGCTGTGAACCTCTTTAAGAAGGTGGAGTGGTAATTGTCAAGTCTTTCCTGTTTGGTATAACACTGGATATTTATAGAATGCTTGCTAGAATCTTCTCCCACTTTCTCCTCTGTCCTTACTTCACCCCCAATAATCCTTCACCATTACAGCCCTCCTCTCAGAACACAACCCTCCCCCCCGCCAGCGTCACTGAAAACCATCCGTGGGCCTCACTAAGGGCACACATGTACAAAAGAGAATGAAGGGCAAGCATGCATCGTGGAAAGACTCTCTTATGGGTCTTATGGGTCACAGTGAATAAACTCTTCAGTATTCTGGCTCAAAAGATAAATTTTAAACTTTTGGTTATATTATTAAATCAAAATAAAAGTGTTTAAAACCACTAAATAATCGTGCTTTCAGTGACCCTTTTAGGGGGCAAGATGACACATGACAGTTGTAAGCAGTTGTCTCCCTCTCCCTCTCAGCATCTCTATCACTCACCTAGATTCTCTGTAGTAAGCAAACAGAGTAGCAGTAAGATAAACAACAAACTCTCAAAATCAGTTATGGTGCCCTGATCTTTAAAATGTAATAGAAAAATGTAGGGCTATACTAATATGATACTCATTTTCGTAGTCTAAATCATTTTGTCACAGCCTCATCTCTAAGAAATAGATCTCCCATCCCACTCCAAATCTGCCGCATCTAAGTATCTGTGGGAGAGGTCCATAAATGGGCTTTTTTGGGCTTTCCATTCATTGTTTATACATAGCAGTGTTTGACAGCCACTAACTTAGATCATAGCAATTTCTGATTAACATGAGGCAGAAATCTTATCCAGTATCAAACTGCCTGACCACAGAGAAGCCCACCAGGCTGCCACTGACTTCCAGTTCCTTCCTTTGCATGTTAGGCATGCCTTTTGGTCCAGAACATGTAAGGTCTCTAAGTTATATGAGAGGACTCCTCACATATTGACAGCAGGACAGATATAAGGATGTACCTACCCTCCGAGAGCTATAGAGTGATGCAGCGTTGTCCACTTGCTTCCATATCTGGATCACATGACTCTTGGGAATCTTTAGCCAGAGCAGTTAGTAAGGCCAATTGAACAAGGTCTTATTCTAATAGAAAACACTATGGAACTGTTTGCCCAGAGTCCATTCAAAAAGGACCAGAGGCACCCCTCTAAAAGCAGAGGTTAAGTAAGAGGCTGTAACCCAGGATAGGAGTGTGTGATCAAGCTTTATAAATAAAGGGCATGGGAAGAGGCTCACAGAAAGGATGGATTGGATCATCCTATAGGGGTGTGTCCTCAGGTCTTAGAAACAAACCTTCTACATTTTCAAACTCATCCAAAGTATGGAAGAACTAAAATTTAGGAGTGAGTCCTTTCTCTGATGGCAGTTCTAATTGTTCTTGGGTAGCGTTTCTTTCCTGAAGTCATTGATTCTAGTTGATCAGTGACTGCTCTCATTTATTAATACAGCATCTGAGCTGGTAGTAGAAGTATGAATTAGATTAAGCTCCACTTTATGATTTGCTGATAAAAGATAAATATTATAGCACTATTTAGGAATTTAAATTAACTCTAGACATGATAAAGGCTTTGGCACATTTGTAAGCTGCTAAAATGCAAATAAAATTTAAATTAATGTATTTACCCTTTCTGTTTGAACTGAAAGAACTCCTCTTTCTTTTCACTGAGTACATAAAATCAGGCTAATATAATTTTAATTTGTTCATTGTAAAATGTTTTATCTTGAGTTGTGAACAGTTATGCTTCAAAATTTATTATATTCTTAAAAGTTCAAAGTGGTGGAGCTTACTACTTTTCCAGTTGATAAAGTATGTCTGTGGCTCAAGGGCCTGCAGAAGGTTGGTGGAAACCATCCTGATGGTTCAGCCCCCGTTCTCAGCACCAAATGCTAACCTTGTGCTTTTACCATACAGGAAAACATTTGTGCATCCTGCCTATACAGGTGGCAGGTGCTTTGTGTCAGTGTTTGCAGTAACATTAGCAACCACTGACCACTTAGAAACCTATTCTAGCTGTAACTTAGAGTCATTCTCCAATGTGTGCTTCCTTAGAGCAATTGGGTGTGAACCCTTGAATGGCTCAGCAATTCGTGTCTCATATGAAGCTCACAGCTATACTTCCTTGAATTTAACATGACTCACTACCTTAGATGAGCATTCAAGTACCACTGACAAAAATTAAAGCAATTAATGGGGGATGTTTGCAATAGAAGCTGGGTTTGGTTCTTGGTTATTTTTTTATTACCACAACAAAACACAATAACCAGGCAACTTACAAAAGAAGACATTTAGTTGGGGGCCTGCTTACAGTCTCAGAGGGTGAGTCCATGACCATCATGGCAAGGAGAATTGACAACAGGCAGACAGGCAGACATGGTGCTGCAACAGTAGCTGGAATGCTTACAAATATGATCTACAAGCATGAAGAAGAGAGTGAGATAACTGGAGGTGGCTTGGACTTTGGGGACGTCAAAGACCTCCCTCAGTAACATACCTCCTACAACAAAAGTGTATCTCCTACTCATTCTAATATGTGAGCCTATGGGGGCCATTCTCATTCAAACCACCACAGTGGGAAATGAGTAGATTCAGGAGACATGGAGAAGAAAAATTAGAGCGGTTGGGCTTCACCAGATGATGCTAGCATGTTATCTCATCTCCCTAGGAGGGGAGTCAGAAGGATCACGCTCAGTATGGACAATTTGGTGAGGCATTTACTTAAACTGAAAATAAAATAAAAAATAGGGAGAACAGGTCTTGGAATATGGCTCACTGGTGGAACACTTGACAAGGCTCACTGGTGGAGGACTTGGCAAGCACATACAGGTCCTAGATTCAATTTCCAGGGTTAAAGACAAAAAGGTAAGTCAGTGTTGGATGTAGCCCTTTCCTTTTAGATTCTGCCACTGATAGAGGAATGGGGAAGTGTTTAGCTTCTTGTGGGTATTTTGATGAAAGAACATGTAAACAAATAAAAATGAACATGAAGAATAAGTTAATTGTGATGACCCAAATCATCCAGACTAAGAAAACTTGTCTTTTATCTTTGCAGAAGGATTATTATGTGATAAAAACCAAAGCTGCTGAGAGTGACACCAACACCAGAGCAATGCATTCAAAGATGGGCCGACTCAGGCAAAGGAAGTCCCTTAGTGTCTTAGTCTCACCACATCACTCTGAATTCATTCTGTTTTGTGCCCCGATAACCAGAGATAACCACTCTGTCCTTACAGACTCAAGTGGTTCTCCACTCAGGTCTGAACTTCCTTCACAAAACTGTAAGAGAGAACACTTTTTGGATCAGTCTAATTAATGCACTGACCCATACTAGCATCTTCAGCCCTGCTTCATATCTTACTTCTAATATGCTCTAGGTGCATGCATATACATTTCATTCATATATGTTAGTAATTAGGGCTTTTGTTTAAAAGTGTCTTCTCATGCCCTTGCAGAATACATTTTAGAATCTCAGTGCATCCTTAAAACCTTAGATGTCACCAAACCCTATGTAAGCATTGCAGTCTAATGACAGTGTGTGTGATACCAGAGACAATTACTATGTGAGTGGTGGATTTGTAGCAAATGTAGTATAGATGCCCTGCACGGAAGGATCATTCACATTCTAAACTACAAGTGAGGTGTCATGAGAGATTGAAGAAATGGCTCAGCAGTTAAGAATACTTACTGCTTCCCCAGAGGACCTGAGCATCCACACTGAGTGACTACCAATTCTACCTATAACTCCAGATTCAGGAAACCTGATGCCATCATCTCTTCTGGCCTCCTTGGGCACCTGTGCATATATCATGTGCGTGCACACACACACACACACAGAGAGAGAGAGAGAGAGAGAGAGAGAGAGAGAGAGAGAGAGAGAGAGAGAGAGAGAGAGAGAAGAGAGAGACACACACATACACACACAGAGAGATGAGTAACTGATTGAAGCAGATGTAGAGACCCACAGCCAAGCATTAGGTTGAGACTACAGAACACTGCCTAAAAGCAAGAGGGAATTATGAGAGGCAGGGGAGGGAGGACACAACAAGAACATGAGCCACAGAGTCAACTAAACAGGTCTCACTGAAGTGACAATCAGGAAGCCTGAATGGATCTGAGTTAGGTGCTTTGTGTACATGTTATGGTTGTGAGGCTTGGTGCTCCTAACAGTGGAAATGGAAGTTGTCTCTAACTCACTTTTCCTCTTACTGGGTTGCCTCATCCAGCCTTGGTATGTGCCTAGTCTTATTGTAGCTTGTTATGCTGTGTGCGGTCGATATCTCTGGGAGATCTGCTCTTTTCTGAAGGGAAATGAAGGAAGAATGGAATTGGGGAAGTGGAGAGGTGGTGGGAGGAACTGGGAGGAGTGGAGGAAGGGCAAACTATGGTTGGGATGTAATATATGAGAGGAGAAGAAAAAGGAAGAATAGTAAAACAATATAACAATAGGATAAATATCAATTGTGTAAAGCAAACCGCTAACGTTCATATTTAAGAGTTACGGTATCTATAGTAAGTATTATGGCACTTTTCTGTGGTATATTTTATCAGCTATTAAAGATTTTGGTAACACAAAAAAATAAACAGAATAAAACTCATTGCTTATTTCTCTTTCTCAAATGTTTTGTTTAACATTTTTATACCACAGATTGCATTAAGGGGAGAATTGATACATTTTGTTCATAGGTTGCTAATAGGTTCCAAATGGTAATATGTGTGTGTATGTGTGTATGTGTGTGAGTATGTGTGTTGATCAATATTACTAGCATAAGGATTATATTTCTATACTTTAGTGAGCTTGGGATGTATGTCAGTTATGGACTACTGGCCAAGTATGCATGAAACACTGGGTTCAACCCTCAGCACCGCATACACCAGTGATGTTTATGCATGCCTGAAATCCCAGCACTCAGCGGGCAGAGACAGGAACATCATAAGGTATAGCTTCCACTGTAGAGTGACTTCAAAGCAAGCCAGGGAGAGGAAAAAAATAAAGTTTCTCTGTGTAAGCAGAAAATATTATTTATCAATACACTCCATTCTGAATGTCAAATTAGTAACTACTACATATCAAATACTTTGATAAAAAAATAGCAAAAATAAATAAGGAAAGAAAAAGAAGAAAGAAAAAGCATAAAAACCAAGAACTAGTTTTATTTTGAAACAAATGTTTGTCTTACTGCTTCCTGGTTGATGCTTCTGTGCACCAGGGTCAGTTTAAGCTGTATTTTACAAATTTGAGAAAGCACCTCTTTAATTACCTGAGTGATTACCGATGCTTGCATTGTTATTTATTATCATTTTAAATTTTCAGGCATGCCACATCTCCTTTAAGAAATATTTTCCTGATTCAGCTGTAGCAGGAAAAAAGCCACTCCTTTTAGAAATGCTGACTCTCTGGGCCTGGTTGCCAGTGCAACCTCTGGCTCTTTAGAGAGACAGAGCATTTGGATGGGGTATGTGAGAAGCATGCTGTGGCTTGCATGATGACAATGTGGACT
This sequence comes from Dicrostonyx torquatus, assembly GCA_028555095.1. Taxonomy (NCBI): domain Eukaryota; kingdom Metazoa; phylum Chordata; class Mammalia; order Rodentia; family Cricetidae; genus Dicrostonyx; species Dicrostonyx torquatus. The sequence goes on from JAQHUG010000309.1 coordinate 2,071,925, forward strand.
GGCCAGCTGTGTACCTGGAAGTGGGGTGGTGTGTGTGGCTCTAGGAAGTGGCAAGCAGCTC
>JAQHUG010000309.1:2075650-2123868 GCA_028555095.1 Dicrostonyx torquatus
TATATATATATATTGCAAAATCATCTTGTATAATTGTCAATATTTGCTTGAATTTTTTAAAGCTTTCTTGATGATTCAATAAAAGAAAATGATAGCTTTTAAAAAATATATAAATAGAAGGGGCAGTAATTTGGTACAACAGGAGAAGACCAAATCTACAAATTAAGGATGTAAAAGGGGGAGATAATTATCAGATCAAAGGAATAGAAAATATTTTTATTAAAATCATAGAGGAAAACTTGCCACATCTATAGAAAGAGTACATAGCCCACCAAAATATAAGAGTCCTACAACATCTTAAAGAGACAGGATGAGAAAAGAAGCTCCTCATGATGCATTATAGTTAAAGCCACAGACTAAAGAAACAACTGGAGGAGCAAGAAGAAGAATCATGTCACATATGATGGCAGGCCCGTAAGAAAAACAGTACTGCACACCTCTTAAGATGATCATAAAAGAATAAAACAGAATAAAAGCAAGTTTCAGTGAAGGTGCAGAAAAATTGGAAACTTTGTGTGGGCTGTAATCACTGTGTCCACTTAGAAAATGGTATGAAGGTCAGTTTTAAAATATTATCATTTGACCCAATACTGACACTCCTGAGTATATATTTGAAGGAGGTTAAAAACAAGCTCTCAAAGATACATCTAAATACTTACGTTCAATGCAGCATGGTTTACAATACTCAAAGTTAGAAGAAACCAGTCTCTGCTTCCAATATTAAAAACAGGATTGTGCAGACAAAGCAGTATTATTCTGCTGTGTACAGGAAGAGAATCCCCTTATGTTACTACAAGGATGGACTTTGAAGATGTTATGCTAATCAAATAATTCAGTCACACTAAAGCAAACATGAAGCATCTAAATGCTCACCCTCTGTGACAGCAGGATGCTGGTTGCACAGAGGTGCCAGAAGTCAATGAGGGTGATTGCTCAGAGGAGACAGGATTTTAACTTGTCATAGTGGAAAAGTTATAAAGTCTGTGTGATAGTTACACAACGAGAGGGTGCACATAGTTAATTATCTCTTAGCAAACATTTCCAAATGGTAAAGATGGTCAATTTTATGGCTTATGCTATTGATCAAAATAAAAATAAATTTTACTTAATGGATGCTCATTATATGTAGATAAAAATTTTGTAAAGACCACCCAGAATGCATCTTGGCCTCATCTGAAGACTGTGGCTTTTCTGGCATATAAACAATTCTTAACTATTATTCCTTCAAATATGGCTTTCTCTAAAACCCTTTCACTGCTCTTTCTGAATTTCCTTTTGGAAAGCATGGTTTCTCATTCCCTGTCATTATCAGCCTTCGCTTGTATTTTCATGACCTTCCTGTGCCATGTTCTAGGTAATTCTCTCTCTTGTATATTTTTTAATTCAGTAATATTTTAAGTTATGCTTAATTTGCCTTTTCGTCCAACTAGGAGCCCACTTGTTCATTTCTGGCTGCCCAGATTTGAAATAACAACACAGAAACTATATTAATTAAATCACTGCTTGGTCTATTAGTTCTAGCTTCTTATTGGCTAGCTCTTACATCTTAATTTAACCCATTTCTATTAATCTGTGTATCACTATGTGGCTGTGGCTTACCAGCAAGGTTTTGACTCCTCTGTCCCTGGCAGTGGCTACATGACATCTCCTTGACTCTGCCTCCTTTCTCCCAGCATTCAGTTTAGTTTCCACACCTTCCTTTATTCTGCCCTGTGTAGGCCCAAGATAGTTTATTTATTCATTAATGAATAAAAGCAATACATATACAGAAGGACTTCCCACACCAGTATGCTGTAAAGTTCACTTTACTTGATAATTTTTTTCTTTCTAAACGCTTTGTTTTCTTATTTACATGCAGTCCAATTTTGCAGTTCTATTTTCAGGCCACTGTGTAATCTCATCAATCATTTGAGTTTTCATTTTATAATGTATCTAAATCTGTTTTGTTATCTTAGGTTATGGGATCATATCTGTTGACTCTCTTATGTGTGATTCATTCCCAGAGGTCAGGATAAAGAATTCTTTCCTGTGTGTTTATACTGGATAGCATTTTTGCATTTTTTGGAAGGAAGGGTGCTGTTTCTTTTGTTTCATTTTGCCATTTCTGTTGAAATGCCTTGTGCACAGGGTTCACGCACATTGCTTCTTTTGTCACATATTTTTAAAAAGTCCTGGATGAGTTTGGATTTGTTTTTATTTCACAGAAGTTCCATAATTAAGGAACAGAAGACCTGAGAGTTTTAAGCATGTGTATGCATTTCTGAGACTGATTTTTCTCACAGCTAACTCTGCCCTCCTGCCTCAGATTTAGAACGGTTTCCTAGCTGTTTCAACAGAAGATACAACATTTCTTGATCCCTTTTCCATAGTTTTGCTTCCGATGTAATACAGTGATATCAGTTACAAATTGCTGTCAGCTTAGCTTCAGTGCTTTGCCTCCTGCTCAGCTCTCAGCCCAGAGCTGGCATCCCATCTCACATCCGTAATTACTGCAGTGTCAGCTTCTGCTCACTGTCACTGTAGCCTTGAGTTACATCTAATGAGAAGCAATCTTTCTGCTTAATGAACTTATTGTATATATTGTATGACTGAGATATGCATCCTACTTTTGATCTTCTTTATCTTAATTTTTCTTCACAGACTCAAGAAAGTACATGAAACAAGACAGGAGAAGCTTCCCCAATGACATAAAAATTGGTGGAGGTCTCATTCTGTTGTTTGACTTGTGTGAGTGTATGGGGTAATAGGAAACAGATGTGTGTGTGTGTGTGTGTGTGTGTGTGTGTGTGTGTGTGCGCGCGCGCGCATGGTGCATACATATGAGTTTACAGGCACATATGCCCATGTCTAACTTTCCATGTGGATGCTGGCAATGCACATTCAGGTCATCATGCTTACACATCAAGCACTTTTGCCCACTGAGACATCTGTCTAACCACAGTCCATTTGTTTTTAATGCTTATAATATCTTTACTCATGGGTATGTCGTTTCATATGAAGAGTATCTGTGTATGGATATACACAGACTTTAGATGACTGAAATTTAGTTCTAACCACACATTTGAGACTTTCTAATGGCTTGGTCTGTATAACCTCATACAGTTCTTAGTGGTTTTGATAACTGCTTCTACACACGAGTTGAAAGTTAAACAGTATAATTGTGTAATAACATAAAACCTAACCTTATCCCCCAGATTAGCCTTTACCGGTACATTAAACTTACCTTATATCATTATCAAATGTCAAGTAAGACAATAAAGCCATATGAAAAAGCCAGTCTTTGCAATGGCCATACTGCTTTGAACTTTGTTAGAAAAGGTGACAAAGTTTGCTCTGACTTCTGTGTGCTTATGGCTTCTTTTCATCAGGCCAACAGAAAATCATTAACATTTCTAATTAATACATATTTTTTCATAACTAGGAGTTTTATTAAAGCTTAGATTTTCTTAAAAACAAATCTGAGCATCTAAACAGTGATGCTCATGGTCTCTCAGCCCCTGCTAACATTTATAGCACCTTTTTAAAAATCATTTAAATTCTTAACTAGCAGGATAACATGGTCTCACGTATTATTTTCACTAAACCAAATTCTTAGGGTTAAGAACTATATTGTTTTGTGTTAATGGAAAGCTTTGGGAAGCAACCTAGATTTTATGAGTGTGCTTATGCAATGGAAGAATGCTCCTCATTATACAGCTCATAGAGAGATAATAACTGTAAATATTAACAATACCACTACTATTCTTAGGTATCCGAACTACAATCATGTAACAAAGCATAGGGCCTGGGGTCTGGCAAAGAGATTCAGAAGTTAAGACACTTGTGGCTCTTGCAGAGAACTTCGGTTCAGTCTCTAGCACCCACATCTTAGTTTCCAACCGGATAAAACTTAGTTCCAGGGGATCTGACACCCTTTTCTGGTCTCTGTGGTGACCAGGCATGCAAAGGTATAAATGCAAAAGTATAAATTATTGCATATAGACAAAGCATTCATGCATATAAACTAAAATTAAATGTTCAAATCCCTTTTTGAAAAGCTTAAGATGCTATAAAAAACAATAGAAGATTATAAATTGGTAGTTATTAAGCACATAAAACTTCTGATAGCTTTCAGTAAAAGATTTAAAAACAACAGTCACTCTTATTACCACTTACTACATGTTTATTTCTCAGAAGTTTACTATAAGCCAAGTACTTTTAAAAATATACGCTTTTGTTAATTTTTTGAGAATTTATTAAACATACTTTGATCATACTCTTTCCTACCCACAAGTTCTCTCAGATCCCCACCTCTCTACCTACCCTACTCCGTGTTCTTTCTCTCTTTAAAATAAAAGAAAGAAAAGAAAAATCACAGAATAAAAGTGGAGTTTGATTGGTGTTGGCCAACTTTTCAGAGCAGGATACCCTTCCTGAAGCACATTCAACATACTCAATGTCACTCCATTGAAGAAAACTGACTTCTCCCTCCCCTAGAATACCTTCTTATATAGGGGTAAGACTTTGATGGCTATTAAGATAGAGACTTGCAACCCAACAGTGTGCAGAGAGTTAGAGACTTTGGAGCACTCAGTCATAAACGGGATGACCTCTTTCCTCAAGAACCTATGCAGAAGATGGAAAGAGTTTAAGAGCCAAAGGTCATGGACAACCTCAAAGAAACAGCATTTTCCAGACATACCAGGACTGATTCATCTATGAACTCATAGCAACCATGACAGCATGTACAAAATCTCAGCACAACATAGAGGGAATATGTACCACATTGGGTACTTTAAAAATGCTCTCCAACTCTATGAAGCTGGATTATCAAGTTTCCTACATTACAAATGAGTAAATCATTATCCCCAAATTAAAATTTTAGAGTCTCATACCAGGTCACAGAAGATAGAATCTAGGTTTGAACCTAATCATTTTGGTTTTGAAGTCTCATAATGATATACAACTTTAACCAGATAGGTTAATTACATACATTTTAGTATTTCATCAAGATATTTGCTGTAATACTTTGTGGGAAGCCTAAAGCTTATGATATCAGTAGCACAACTCTGCAGAGTCAGAATCTTAAGGACACTAGTGTACAAGGTCCTGATCATCTATTTTATATTCAATATATGTCTTTCAACAGCTCAGGCTTATATAACAGAAATGTGTATATCAGTGGGCACTACCCCTGAATACTTAATTTAATTCTAAAACCCTATGACACTTAATTCAGAAGTATTTAATTTGATACACATAAGAATATGGATTTGGGAGGAGAACTAGATATAATACCATCCTATAGCGCTGATGAACATTTTTGCTTCATAACCCATTCTGCTCCCCACTTCATCAAAATGACAAAGCTAAATGTGGTCATTGCAGCATCCCCTGGGAGAACGATATGCATCTAATGTCTCCCACTGAGAATGGGAGCAAGCTTTCATGCTACTATGCTACCTTAAGCTTACTATTTACAACTGTGAATGACAAAGTGAACTAAAATAAAATTAAGATGACAAATTAGAGTGAAAAACATAATCAAAATAAAATCTAAGAGTACTCTAAATCCTATTTTTCTCACATAATCTTAGTCCATGCATCTATCTTTCTGTCTCCATTTCCTCATCTTCACAAAGAAAATGAAAGTTATGCTTATACTTGGGGGCTTGCCTAAGACTTATAAGATAATCCATCAGATGTGCCAAGATTAATGACTTGCAAAGAAAAAATAATCAATAAATATCAATGGTCGTTTCCACTATGAAAGATTTAAATGGTGTCAGGGAGATAGCTCGGTCAGTACAATGCTTCCCATGAAGCATAAGGACTAGAGTTTAACCCCAAGAACTCACACAAACACTGTGCTATGCATCTGGTGCCCCGGTACTGGGGAAGCACACACATGGAAGTCCCTGGTGCTTCTCGGTTTGCTAACCTAGACAAATCAGTGAACTCCAGGTCCAGTGAAAAACCCATTTTCAAAAGCAAAGGTGGAGATTGGTTGAAGAAGACATTTGTATATGCTCCCATATGAATAATGAATACACACACACACCACATAAACACATACACATGAGAGAGAAAGAGACATACACATGAACATGCACACACAAATGAAAAGTTAAAAATATTTTAAACCCCATATCATTGGAAGAACAGACCTGAAATATCATGACTAGATAAATAAAAGATATATATATATAATACATATATTTATATATTTATCTATATATATCAGATATATAGATATATATATCAGAATATATGTTAGAAAAAACAAAAAGAAACAGCCTTTATCTTTCATTTACTTTTATAGTCAAGGTAAAGAACTCAGGTAGGGTGACCACTAGGTTAACAGATCTTTGCTTCCCTGGTCAGAGCTGTTGAAATAGTTCACCTGAAGAGGCTAAGGGAAATTAATGAAGACACAAGAACATTTAGAGTTAAGTTACCCCATAGGAATCATTTGCTAAAGAGTTATTTATTTTCATTTTATGTCTATACATACTTTGTCTGCATGCATGTACGTGCACCACATGTGTACTTAGTGTCTGCAGAAACCAGAATCAGATCCCCTAGACCTGGAGTTGCAAACCATTTTGAGTCGCCATGTGGGAGCTGGGAATGAAACTTGGGTCCTCTACATGTGCAGCAAGTGTCGTTAACTACTGAGCCATCTCTTCAACCCTTGTAGGACATAAACAGCAAGGAGCTAAGAGCAGTCTGCATTAAACAAACGTAGGTGTCTAGCAGTTGAAACACCTTTTTTTTTCAGAATTCCTTAAGCTGAAATGGCTGCCACTGGCTGAAGTTTTTCTTGTGATAGCAGTGGCACGCCGCATGTTTGAAACTCTCTCACCTAATTAACAGTAGCAGCAGTTAGCACTGAAACAATTCCCTCCGGGTGACAGACATCATCAGTGGGGTTTGTTCAGCACAATGGAGTAGGAAGTATTGTCTCTACCAGGTACAGAAACTGAGCGAGCTAAAGAATTTCCCCTAGAAAACTCTTCCCATGAGGAACCAGGGTTTCAGAAGTTGAAGCTAATTGGGGGGAAAGATACACAGAATACGGAGGTGCTAAAAACTAGAAAGTTGCTGGGAAATTGGATTAAAGAGAAATGGTTACATCTGTGCGACTTGTCCAAAGCTCAGGTTTGACTCTACGAACACTGTCATGAAGACCAATATCATGTCCAAGGGTTCAGCAGAAAGGTTTGGTGTTATGCACTTAGTGTAAGTGAGAAGGTTCGGAAGTGGTCCGGAAAAAAACAGTAGGAGTCCCTAAGACATATTCTGTGGAGTCACGCAAGATTACCGAAGTTTGTCAGAGCATAGCTACTTATCAAAACTAAGATCTATTCACACGCTTTCTGACAGCTCTTTTGAATTCACCTCCTCCTTGGATTCATTAAATGATACAGGGAAACATGTGTCACAGGGCAACATTTTGCCATGCTACTCTCTAACAAAGACAGATGGAAGGCCAAGAAGAGAAGTCACACAATTTATTTCTTTCATTTTGCCCCATTTATTGAAAATAGATTTTTTTCTCATGTAATATATCCTGATTATAGATTCCCCTTTTTATACTCCTTTCAGTTCCTTCCTACCTCCCCTCCCATCCAGATCCAACTACTTTCTGTCTCTCATTGGAAAACACACAGGCTTCTAAGGGAGAATTGCATAAAATAAACAGAAAAGACCTATAAAAAGAGAGAAAACTAAAAAATATAAGTTAGATTTTAAAAAGAGTTACTTTTTAAATAAAAAGCCCTGACACAATATTACGAGACAGGAAACCTCCAAAGATATCACTGGGTGTATTTTCTCTTGGCCAGATACTGCTGGGCATGCAGTCTACCCTTAAGAGTAATTTATTTACCTGGTGAGATTCCCTACGGGAAAACTAAATTTTCATTTGCAAATGGTTAACAGTTGGAGACAGTTTCTGGGCTAGGGGTCAGGGCAGTGTCAATGTCTTCTTCCAGCTCTAGGTGCGGACCTGTGCGGGCCCTGTTCATGCTGCCTCAGTCTCTGTGACTTCATACGTGCCTCCATTCTGCTGTGCTAGAGGGTCTGCTTTCCTTGTTTTCTTGAGTGAATTATAGTAAGAACTTGCAAAGATAGGTGAAAAGGGTCTTGTGATGTCATTATTATGGCGTCAGCTTCCTGTCACCCTCCATGGGACAGTGGAGAGGACTGACAAGGGCATGACAGTCAATGAGCATATGTGAAGTATGACTTTCCCATTGCAAAAGTAGCATCTGGGAGCTACTTGCATTTTGTATCTTCAGGAAATCAGAATGATTTTACAGGAAATTGGATCCTCAGACAAGATTGTCTGTAACAGTCAGGGGGCTAAACTTTAGGAGTATGATTTGCCTTAATCAATATGCAGCATGCCACTGCTAATAAAAATATAACAGTGTTTTCTCTGCTTGCTCGCCTTCACAATTGCTTATTTCTTTTTTGAAGTCAATACTTAGAGTGAAAAGAAAGATGGAAAGAGCATTTGATTCTTGGATCTGGCATGGAAATGAGCCTTATCCAAATTTGCAAAGGAATGTCTATTGTTGTAATTAGGGCTTGAAAGCTAATTCAGAGAACAAAATCAAGCCTGACCTTTTCTTGAACTGAACTGAACTTTGGAGGTTCAGAGGAATTCAGTTCGCTTCTTGGAACCTTGAAATAATATGCTGTTTTTAATTATAATGACTGTCATAAATAGTTCATTGTCATAATTCCATATTAACCAGGCGTGCATCAACTTTGCCCTGCTCAGTGCAGTATTTCATGCTTCTTGCCTTTTACCCTCCTTTACTTCGCTCATGCTTTGGTCTGTAAGTGCTTCAGCCCTTCAGCAACAGGACCGGTAAATATAAATAGCAACAACAAGATACAAAGGGTTAGGAACTTGAGGGGAAAAAAAATTTTACTTTAGGAACAAATAGTGTAGACAACCAAAGAATCCTCAAGATATTTGACATGCTCCTTCCCCATGGGATGACTGAGGAGGTGGAGGGATGCTCATCATTTTTACTCTGTGGTGCCTTTTGCTTCTATTGCAGTTTGAGAATTAATCCTATGACCATACTCTAAATTCTGAAAATTGTATGCTGGCACACATGTCATTTGCCCACTCACTTTCACTTTGTCTTTTCAACTTGCCTCACAGTCCCTCTTACGTAGTACTTGCTCTCTAATCCTACTGAATTTACAGTTATGCAGTTGGTTCCATTGGTTTATAATGACTATGATTATGAACTAAATATTCCTCCTTGAATATTCATGGAAATGTTCCCAGTGAGAAATGGGGTGACTTAGACTTAGAAAAGGTAATGATCACCAACCCTCTTCTGATGCATTAGGTCTGCCGATGTATGAAGCTTTGCATCCAATTACCACCAGGCATGGCCTCCATATTTTTACTTTATTTCTCATTGTTTCCAGTCACAATTAATCAATTCGACACATCAATTCCTAATATTTTTCAGGATTTTTCTTTCTCTTGATATTTTGTATATCCAGTATTTTACTATTTTGAAATTTATATCAATTTATGTACTTTCTTTTATATGTCTTCCATCAGATAAATACTAGATAAAATTAACTTTATATGATTAAAAGCTATATTAAAAAGCATTAATTCCAACTTCAGTTGAGGCATCATGCATGTTAAGCAATGTTTTCATAAATTTGATGTTACCTCCCATCCTTTTTTATTTTTATTATGTGTATGGTTTTGTGCATGTTAGTGTGGTGCCCACAGAGGCCAGAGGGATGCATCAGGCCCTCTGGAGTTGGAATTAGGGATGGTTGTTGGCCTTGTGATATGGGTACTGGAAGAGTAGTATGTGCTCTTAACTAACTTAGCCATCTCTCCAGACTCAGCGAGTCTTAATTGTAAGAGAACTTTGAGGTGATATTCCCCTCTGTATGCTCTGATTACCATTGATAAATAAAGAAACTGCTTTGGACCTATAGCAGGGCAGAACAGAGGAAGGTGGGGAAAACTAAACTGAATGTTGGGAGGAAGAAACCAGAGTCAGGAGATGCCATGTAGCCCTGTCAGAGACAGATGCTCAGGTGGAACTTTACCTGGTAAGCCACAGCCATGTGACGATATACAGATTAATGGAGATGGGCTAGTTTAGGATGTAAGAGTTAGCCAGAAATACACTTAAGCTATTAGCTGAACAGTATTGCAAATTATATGGTTTCTGTGTGATTATTTTGGGGTTGAACAGCCGGAAACTAACAAGTGTCCTCCTACAACAGAATTTTGCTCTCATTTTTGACAGAAAGAAAGAAGGGAAGAAAGAAAGAAAGAAAGAAAAAAAGAAAGAAAGGAGAAAAGGAGGGAGGGAGAAAGGAATGATGAAGGAAGGAAGGAAGAAAGAAAGAAAGAAAGAAAGGAAAGAAAGAAAGAAAGAAAGAAAGAAAGAAAGAAAGAAAGAAAGAAAGAAAGAAAGAAAGAAAGAAAGAAAAACACATAGATCTAAGCTTCAGAGCCAAGATGACCTACAAGTAACTACATGGTAGGCCAGTCAAGTAACAGGCTACCTCCTATAGAATTAGGTTCCAGGTGCCTACTTGCAGGTTTGGACTCCAGGCCTGCTCCCAGTGGACTCTAGTGCCAGATGGTCCCCACCATCCCAGATGGCAGGCTCATGTTAATCAGATGAGCCTTTATGAACTCAGCTCCAGGCATGCTTATGTGGATTCCAATATTTACATACAAACACAGAGTAGGCCCACTCCTATCAGAACCCAGTGCCAGATGAGTACCCTGGACCCAGTTTCCAGGCTTGCAGAATCTGTGCAGCAAGCCTATCTGAAGTTGGTTTCTTCTACTCTTTACCTTCATTACCCAGGCATACTGGGGGTAGAGGTGGGGCAGGGAGAGCTTTCCTAAGTTATACTAGTAGGTAAAGGCTAAAAAACATGCCTAATCTGTAAATACCAGACCAGATGAAGTGGTGTACAAAAGCAGAAATGCCAATAAAAAGCTGCAAAGAAGCCCAAAGCTTAGAAAAGCATCTCGCTGCCAATGGAATAAAATGAATCACCAGGAGAAAAGGAGAAATTTATGAACTGATTTACAAATTATTCAAAATTATCTCTAAGACATTCAACAGGCTGGAGAAAAACACACTAAGAAAATTCAACAAAATCAATTAAATGATAAAAAATAATCTATGACAAAAGTAGTTAGAGAGCAGAAAAACTCAAAGAAACCACCTAACAGAAATTCTAGAACTAGTCTACGGCCAGATCACCCGGAACGTGCCTGATCTCATCTGATCTCGGAAGCTAAGCTGGGTTGGGCCTGGTTAGTACTTGGATGGGAGACTGCCTGGGAATGCTGGGTGCTGTAGGCTTTAAAAAAAAAAAAGGAAATTCTAGAACTAAACACATTAACAGGGCAAAATACAAAACAGGGATTGTGTTCATTCCTTTGCCTTTCTGTGATGAACACTTTGACATAAGCAGCTTAAGAGATAAGGGATTTATTCCAATTCATGATTGTAGAGCAAACTTCCCATGGATGGGAGACCCCTTGGATGAGGTTAAACAGCATGGCAGTAAGGATGTGTGGAGAAACACTCATCTATATGGCACACAGGGAGCAGAGAGAGAGGAAAATGCCAAGGAAAGTTATGCCTTTCAGATGCATGGCTCCAAATGAGCTAATTACTCCACTCAGGTCTGACACCCTACAGTTCTACCCTGTTCCAACAAAATTCAAATTTTTACTTATTCAAATTCAAATTGTTTTCCGGTGGTGGAATCATTCAATACGACAAAAACACTAAAGATTTAGTCATCTCTGGAAACAGTCTATTGAGCATAAAGAGTTTATGAGTCTTCTATCTACTTCTCAGGCCAATGAAGTTGCTAGTCAAGGCTAATCACCGCAGAGATCTTTGTATTGTACCAGGGGAAGAAATAAACAGATCGCTTCATGTTTCCAAGGAAATCTCTCTCCTGTGTTGGGTATCAAGACAAGGATGCTCACTCTTTACCATCTCCTTTCAACTCAGTGCTGAGATCCAAGAAAAGGATGCTCACTCTTACCTCCTCCTTGAAATGCAATACTAGTGCGGGAGTTAGAAGCATAGACCTCAACATCCAAATTTTTATCCGGGTTCTGAGGACCCAAAATCTGGTCCCCATGCTTATACAGCAAGTACTTAATCCACCAAGAAATCTTCCCAGACCCTCGTTTTATCTTTAAAAAATTTATATTTATTTATTTGATGTGTGTGTTTTGCCTGCATGCACTGTATACATGCCTAGTGCCATTGGACCTCACTCTTACCACCTCCTTTTAATGTACTACTGAAATCCTAGACTACGATTCAAGCAAGAAGAACCAATACAAGCTATCCAAATAAAAACAGAAACTATGCAATCATCTTTGTCCAAATGTAATATATATCATATGTAAAAAAACCATAAAGACTCCACAAAAGAGGCTATTAGAACTAGGAAACAGGGAGACTAAGAATATTGAGTAAATATACATATGACAGGTTCATTTCTATACAGTAGCAACAAATAAGATAAAAATTAAATTAAGACATTAATTCCATTTATAATTAAATAAAAATAATAAAATACTTAGTATAAAATTAACTGGGTGGGTAAGGGACTTAAATGGTGAAAAATTTGAAATTCTGTTTAAGTTAAAGAAGCACTATGAAAAGACCAAACATAAGAACAATAGGAAGAGGAGAAGGAGGAAAAATACTAGCTCAAAATCCCAGAAAATATAGTTCACAGACCCAGAGAGGCTAATTAACAAGGAGGGCTAAAGATGTCATGTGCTCAGAACAGGGTTTGCTATGGGTGATTGAAACAAAGGAGACCAGGGGGTTCTGATAAGGAAGACTAATATATATGTTGACTACTGCTCAGTGTCTTGAGTGAAGAAGGTGGTTCAAATGCACCTATCTCCAATATGAACAAGTATTTACACAAAGACAGATGGCATACACATCCATCAAGTAAGGCACTGTGGTACAAATAGTCAGTGGGCTTATAACAGTGGATCTAATTATGGAATTTATAATCATAAAGGGGTAAACAGGTTTTATACATAGGCAATTTCTGACTATACCAAAAGATAGCAAGTAACAAGGCCATGGCACAAGGCACTGGCTTTGGAGCAGGTGACTAGTAGGCTAGAGAATCCTTCCCAGTAAAGGTAGCGCTTACTTTTCTGCTCCTGTGATAGATCATCACCACCAAGATTGACTTATGGAAGAGATAACTTATTTTTGCTTCTATTTCAAGAAGCATAAGAGTATATCATGGTGGGAGGCATGGCAGTAGATGGCAGGCATGAAGGCACGAACAGGAGGCTCACATCTTCAGCTGTAAACGCAAAGCAGAGAGAGTGAACTGGAAGTAGAAGATGGCTAGAAAGTCTCACAGTCCACCCTCAGTGCCCTACTTCCTCCAAAACCAGTGCATCTGCCCATTACCTCCCAAAACAGCACCACCAAGGAGGGAACAAGTGTATGACACTTGAGTCTATGGGGATACTTCTCATCTGAACAGTCACAGCGTGTTATCTTCCCGTTTTACTGAAGAAGAAATATGCTTTAGAAATAGGGTGTTTTCCACTCCAAGGAAAGGAGAAAGGCTTCAAAAGACACGAAGTATGATAAGGCATATAAAGGATCGAGGAGAATTCTAACCATATCTTTATTGTAGTTCACAGTATTTCCCAAGGGTGAAGGTCATGTGTACATTTTTTTAAAACTTCAAACTAATGAGTGTGGACCAATGGCCAACATGTGGACAGTGAGACCAATGGCCAACGTGCAGACAGTGGGACCAATGACTAATATGTGAAGAGTGACACCAATGGCCAATGTGTGGACAATGACACCAATGGCCAATGTGTGGACAGTGAGACCAATGGCCAACGTGTGGACAGTGAAACCAATGGCCAACTTGCGGACAGTGAGACCAATGGCCAACGTGTAGACAGTGACACCAATGACCAACATGTAGACAGTGAGACAATGACCAATGTGCGAACAGTGAGACCAATGACCAATGTGTGAAGAGTGAGACCAATGGCCAATGTGTGGACAGTGAGACCAATTGCCAACATGTGGACAGTGAGACCAATGGCCAACATGTGGACAGTGAGACCAATGGCCAATGTGTGGACAGTGAGACCAATGGCCAATGTGTGGACAGTGAGACCAATGGTGAACATGTGGACAGTTAGAATCACTCTCACATCTGTTTCCCCTGCCTTCCTTGCCATGGTTTTCAAAGACAGGTGACATCATGACATCAACATCCTAAAAACCTTCCCAGACAGAAGATGGATCACTAAAAGCAAGACAGGTCCTACCAGAGACTACAAATGCTACAGCAAAAGTGGTTAATACTGACAGTAGTAACAGCAGCAATGATAATGTTGGTAGTGACATTATTTGCAACATGGGAGTCCAGACTCCAACACTGGTAACAGTAGCATCCTCCAACTCCACCTGCTGCAACCACATTCCTAACTCTTGCCTTGTGTGGTTAGAGTGTGCAGCCAGTGCAGACAGAGGAAGTGACGGAAGCCACAAGACAGCACCTCACTGGCCTCTCAAGTTCCTTCTTCATTCAAGGCTCATTCAGTCCAACCAGAAAGCAATTGATCTAAGGGAGGCAGAGCAGGCCATGGACACACACCTTGTATCCATAAAACTATTTGATAGCAAAAATGTTGCCTGCTTTGCTTGCCTGGTGTAGGAGGTCCTTCTTTCTATGTGTTGCTTTCATTGGTTGAATAAAGATATTGCCTTGGCCTTTTGATAGGGCAGAACTTAGATAAGTGGGGAGGACAGAACTGAATTCTGGGAGAAAGAAGGGAAAGACAGTGAGATGCCATGAAGCTTCTCTCTGAGACTGACGTTGGTTAGAATCTTTCCCGATAAGCCATGGTGTTACACAGATTGGTAGAAATGGGTTATATCAGGATGTGAGAGTTGGCCAAGAAGAGGCTAGATGTAATGGGCCAGGCAGTAATTTAATTAATACAATTTCTGTGTGGTTATTTCAGGTGTAAGCTAGCTGGGCGGGACCAAACAAAGGGGCCCGGCTCCTCCTACAACACTTGCCTTTCTTCCTAAGCCTTGGATGATAGAATGACCATATACTACAACACTAAATTTCACAACCCAACTCTTCAGCAGTGAGTGGAAAAAAGCAGCTTATCCCAAAGATTACAGGCAACATGTAAACTGCCTTTCTGAATCAATCCATGCATAATTTTTAAGATGCAGAAAAATTAGAAACTGTAGGTTGACCTGCTATTGTTGCGCCATGAACTTCAGAGCAAAGTCCAATGGAACATTCAGATTTCATGAGAAGCCAGGTTTAGGGTGAGTTGGTAACTAAGGGTTCCACATAAAACTCTCTCTCTTCTCTGTATAAGGCTTCCTGTAGAAAAGCTCCAGAAAGCTAAAGGTAGGGAGGCAGAGGGCAAAGGTGATGGGATGGGACAGCTGTGGTCCTTAAGGGTGATCACAACCCTCTAGCGTGAAGACAAGTGGAGAGCCAAACCACTTTTCCCTGACCCTGGGAGAAACATCTGGACAAGGCAGTTTGGGTAAATGCTCGGAAGGGAATTTTACTGTTTCATTTGATTTAAACCCTAATGTAGGCCACACCTTTGCTTTGGCTTTGAAAGCATATCTAGGGTTTGCAGCACCACAGAGTTGTCCTGAGGCGAGTTCACATGGAGAAGAGGCTGATGGCTCACTGTGCAGGGAGGGAAGGTGGGCGCAGCAGGACTCCCAGAAGCCTGTGCTCAGTTCAGGCGTCTTTACATCTGGTAGAAGGGCTACTGTGCTTATAGTTACCCCTTGATTTAAAATTCTAGCCTTAATATTTATTTTTTAAATAATTTATTTAAAGAGAGCTTCAAAAAAGGAAAAGAGCAAACAAACCCCTAGATTTCATTTGGAATACAAAATCTACTTCTGGTTTCAATTCTTATTTCTGTCTGCAAACTTCATTCACCAAGGTCATTCTAAGTTTGGATTCTAAGTCAAGTTATTGCAATCACTCAGTTAATGAATGGAGCAATGGAACAGGACTTTATTATCTATAACCCATGATCTTTGAAAATATTAATGTTTTTAATTTAAATTTAGTATCTCTGTGTGTGTGTGTGTGTGTGTGTATAAGCATAAATGCCAGAGCACACATGTGGAGGTAAGAGGACAACCACGTGGGTCCATTCTCTCCCCTCTATCTAAGTAGGTCCTGGGAATCAAACTCAGATGGCCATGTTTTCCAGGATACCATCTCCACATGGTGATCCATCTCACTCACGTTGCAATTTTTTAAAAAGATTTATGTATATATGTATGCATGTGTGTGTGTATGCTCATGTCTGCATGAGTATATGTGGGATTTGATTTCATGGAAGAGGATATGAATCTCCTTGGATCTAGAGGTACAGGTGGAGGTAAATCCCCCATCCTGAGTGCTGGGAACTAAGCTCTGGTCCTCTACAAGAGCAGAACATGCTTTGTTTCATAAAGCTGAGCCATCTCTCCAGCACATGTTTTCCCATTTTATTATGCTTTGGGAAGGCCGTAAAAATAGCCTCAGTTAAAATAATGTTTGAGGACACCAGATTTAACTGCCAACACTTTCATTTCTTATTAGAAGTGAGATATTTCTCTTTGAAGACTACATAAAATAGTACTATAAAATGAAACCATGCAACTTTTGGGGGCCTCTTCTGCAGGACTGAGTTTCTCTCTTACTGTGATCCATACATTTGCAGTGAGTTTGCACCTACTTAGACTGCTCTGAGAACCTGGTTAGCCCCCAGCTGCTCATATATTGCATACTATACCAAAGTTTATGAATCAAAACCTCTTCGGCTAGTGGATAAGGAGAAGGGTTTTGTAACACCGTGGTGTGTAAAATACCACGTATTATTAAACACCAGGCGGCCAGCTGACAAACGCATAAAGAGAACCGACATGTCAGGCTTCTCACTAAAAGGATTCTCAGGCCCCAAAAAAACTCTTCGGTTCTGAAGCTGGGTGTTGTAGTGAGGGACAAATGGATTCATTTTGAAGATGCAAAAAGATTTTAACTTTGTGAAAAAAGCTAAAGCTAGATGCACTTGATCCAAGAAAGATTTGAAATAGTAACTCCTGGATAATTTGCTAGAGATATACTGTGTGTCTGGCAAGAGAAAATAAAGCAATAGAGGTTTTGGCTTGGCTTTAGCTGCTTCCACAGCAAGGAATAAATGTTGTTATTGTTTTGACTTTAGTAATAAGGAACACGTGAGATTTTATTTTGCCTACTCCTGCCCCTGAGGTATTTACAAAGTTATGTATTTAGCTCTGTTTAAACTCATAAGTCTGGACACGAGGCTAGAACACCCAGTCTTTATGTTACCAAAATTCTTGACTCAGAGAATTGTGTCAGATTTTCTTTTCCTCAAGATCTAAGGGAGTTTAGTTTACAAAATCCAGAATGAATCCAACAAAAATAAGTTGGACACAGATGAGCTGTCCTCATGTGTCCTTCTACCCTCCTCTTAGGCTATTTTTTCCCCTTTAGTGGTAACGTTGTTGCTCTGAGGTTTCTAAAATGCCTTCCCTGGTTGCTGTTTACCTTCTGAATACCTTGTCATGTGGAAGCTTCAATTCTCCATTGACAGAGTTTTGAATGACGTGTCTTTGAGAACTGTTCAAGCAGAATGTTCTGGATTCACAAGTAGGTGATGCCATCCCTTGTGTACACAATGAAAGAAGAAATATAACCAGCGACATTGCTGATGGAATAATGAGCATGACTAAAGTCCTGGTGTTAGACTCCTTAATGCACAGATGTCCAACAGCAGGACAGTCTTGTCATTGTGAAGGGAAAGGAGGCCAGGGAGAAGGGTCTTGCTACACAGTCCTGGAGACCAGAGTTCAATACCCCGAATCCCAGAAAGGTAGAATAAAAGAACTGACTCAATAAGATTGCCCCTTAAATTTCACACAGGCTCCACGGCACATGTCCTCACACATATACTTCATGTATGTCAGCACACACATACACTAATTTTAAAGAATCGCCTGAGAGTCCCACTGGACAGCTTTTCCTAGGAAGAATGTCTACCTCTGGTCAGTAGAAGTAATTTTAGTCCTAAGAGCAAATGTAAGTTAAGAAGATATATCCAGAAAAGCAAAGCTTCACTTGGAATGCAAGGGTTCCGAGTGAGCTCATGGGGTTGCTCTCATTCTGGGGATGGTATACAGAAGCAGGACTGGAGACACTGCTTCTGAGACAAAAATCCCCCCAGAACAACTGGGCCCAAATTCAAGGACCTGCTGTGGGACAATGGTCTGTATTCTGTCAATTATATTTTATATAAATGCTGATTGGCCATTTGTCAGGCAGGAAGTATAGGCAGTACAACCAGACAGGAAATAGAGGCAGGTCAATGAGAACAGGAGAATTCTGGGGAGAAGGAAGTCCTAGTGTGCAGTCCTGACCCAGCCACAGAAGAAGCAAGATGTGACTGCCTTGCCAAAAAAAGGTACCGAGCCACGTGGGTAACATAGACAAGAATAATGGGCTAATATATGTTATAAGAGTTAGCAAGAAGTCTGAGCTTCTAGGCCAATCATTTTATAACTAATGTAGACATCTGTGTGATTTCTTTGGAACATAATGATTGTGGGAACCGGGCAGGACAGAAAACTCAGTCAACAGGGACCCAATGATGCTGGAAAGCTTTCTGTTCAAGCCTTTGGTCAGTGAGAGACTAAGGGTTCACTGACTGTGAGATGGGTGAGGGTGTGTTCTGCCCTCCTCCCTGAGGTTAACCCCAGCCTTAGGGAAGTCCTGGCTCTGCTCTGCCTTCTCTAGAACAGACTGGCAGTCATGTGCTACCCACAGTTGCTCTGGCTTCCTTCAGGGAAAGAAATGCAGAACGCCTCCCTCCTTTTGTTTTAACTGAATTTTGAATTTGTTCATTAATGTAAATATTTTAGTTGTTTTCTGTAAATAATAAGAATTCTTATATTTTTGAACCTGTAACATTTCAATTTTTGAAAAAACACCTCAGAACACCAAACACTAATTTGATTTTTCCCCAAACTACCTGCAATCTTCTCCATGTGGAAAGATGGCTCCCAGACATCTGGGACCACCTCAAGGGGACAGCCTCGGTAATTAACTTGCTGTCATGCTTGCTATATCATTCCTCAGCAATTCTTATTTTACTCCCAAGTACATCTTGAGTCATTTACCTCTAATATATAAGTTTTCAAGACAGGGTTTCTCTGTGTAACAGCCCTGGCTGTCCAAAAATTCACTCTGTAGACCAGGCTGGCCTCAAACTCACAGAGATCCACCTTCCCCTGCCTCCCAAATGTTGGGATTGAAGAAGTGTGCCACCACTGCCCAGCTTGATATTTCTTTGGTTGAGCCAATCAGTGCAGACCAATGTAGTCAAGTACCCTTTGGCATCTCTGCTTCCTCCAGGGCCCACTCACCTCACAGCATTCAGAACAAGGCTCAGCTTTAATTACACGCTCACCCTTGTTGGCTTAGGGATATTCCCGCGCATCTGGGTGTGCATAACCAAATCTGCACACAAACCTTCTCCGATTCCCCTCTCCTCTCCACTCTGTACTATATTCCTTGCTGTTCATTTTGTTGGAGTAATCATGGAAATGTTACTTTTTCAATGTGCCAAGCTCCTTGCTTCCTTTCAGCCCATTCATTTAAAAGAATTGAGAACAACCACGCAACCAAGTCAACTGCATCCAGCTGGTGGGCTTTTGTCTTCTTACCCCGAGTACAATTTTCTCAAGTACTCTAATGTCGTGGTTACTGTATATATTATCATCAAAGCCAAGGACTTCATGACAGTCATCAGACTTCATTGGCCTGGTGGAAACAGTGGGCATTTCTACCATGGGCATTGTGCAGTTAGTTCCATCATGGGTTTTAGAGGAATCTAATGGTTGTGGGCATGATAGGAAACCATACTGCTGGCAATGCTCACTTTATTCCTAGTTCTGTCACTTACTCACCGTGTAACCTTGGGGAAGTACTTAAACCCTCTAAGACTTAGTCCTAAATGAAGCATCAGTGTTCTAGTCTACTGGGTAGAAAGTGCTTTGCACGATGCCTGGAACACAGATCAAAGGAATATAGCCTACAATTATTATTTGGCTCAACGGGCCACATTTAAAAAAGCATGATTGTATATAATGACATAAAATTGAAATTATTATTTGGAAAAAATAAAAACAATCTTTCCAATGCACTTCAACCATTTCTAAGCGATTTTTTATTTGATTATCCTCTGTGCTTGAACTCTGGGTTGAGCACAACTTGATCTCAAAATAATGATTTAAACTAGTGGAGGGAAAAAACAGGCAAATTGTCCCCAGGCTGTAATCGTGAAAAATTTAAAATGTGTTCTGAGTGATACATTGACCCAAATTCACTCAAGTCGTTCTAATTATGCTGTTGTTTATTACTATGACAAATGTTTTGACCACAGGATTGACACCAAAAACAAGCAGAGGTTTTGTTAACTTGCTGTAAATTTCAAAAGTGTGTGGGTTGTGTTTTGAGCAGGTCTAATAATAGTAGGATCATTTTTAAGCCCTAAGACATGCACGGGTAGACAGTTATTTTTGTTTAAAAATGTATCTTGTAATTGGATAAAGATATTTTAGGTTTTGTTTCTCATAATGAATAGAGACAGTGTGGGAAGCAGCATGCATCTACAGGGTTCCAGCGACCTTAGGGGAATGGGGACCCAGCCTAATGCAAGCAGATAGCAGAATATTGGCACATGGGAAAGATGGGAGGGGGCCTTGAGAGAATAAGCACAAAAGGCGCCTGCCGATGTTTCTTCGAGCCAGCCGCCATTTTGAAGACAAGACAAGCATCTCTCAGACATCTGGCCCGTAATTAATAACCAAAATCAAACAGAAAATGACGCTTTAAAATAAATTTCCTTGAGACTCTTGAAAGTAGGAGAAAGTGTCGCTAGCCACCTTGCTGCCCACCGTGGGGTGGGGAGTGCCCGCGGAGGTTTGGAAAGGACTCATATGCTCATTTTCAGAGTTTTTCCTAAAACAGCAAGCACTCCCCAGAGTAGCCAAGCTGAGGCCGTGGCCACCGACAGGACACACACCCCTGTTCCATTCTGGATACAGACTTGTCTCTTTGGTTCTAAGTTCAGGAAACACATTTATCAATAACCTACCTGATTTATAAGGTAGCATTTTCCCTCTGATTTTCGTCCCACAAGAACTTGCCATCAAATAGTCTCTCTTAAGTGCTAGACAGGGGTTTCCCAGGCTAAAAGGCAACACCAGGAACTCTTCAGGGAAGGCTAAAGCCTACACAGCCTTGGACCCACCCCCGACCTACTGATCCTCTTAAGTCCTTCCTCCAATTTGTGAGCTACTGATTTGTTGTTGTTGTTGTTTTGTTTGTTGTTGTTGTTCTGTGTGATCATATTTTTTAAAGATGCCTAAATTGGAAATCTCAGCACAAAGGATTATAACCATTATGTGTCTATTCATTTTGAAGCCCCAGAAATGATAAACAAGGTTTCAAGCATATAAAACTTGACCGGTAACATCTGCCAGACAGAAGGAATGAATGAACACAAGGACAAAATTCCAGCGCAGCGCTAACCAGGCCGTGCTCTGCCTGCCACACCCCACAGCCAGCCTTTCCAGATGGGAGTGTGAGGGACACAGAGAGGGGACTGGGGACAACTCCTTTGCAGGAGTGGCCCAGGGTCCAAGTTGGTGAAAGAGGAGGAAGCCACACTTTCTTTGGATTAGAACACTGTGAAGGGCCCAGCAGCTCCTTAAGCACAGTTCTGCAGAAGGGGAGTGTGCTGTTTGCAAGGGCCGGGCATTCAGTTCCAGCCTTGAACGGTTGACTGGAGAGTTCTTATTGATTCCAAAGGAATAGTGCAGCTACTTAGTAGCCCTGTTCCATCAACTTCTACATCCTACTGGAGGACTTCTTTACAGCCTGCCTTTTAAATTTTTTTTTTAACTAAGAATTTTCTCAGTTACCTTTAGTGCCCACACATGCAGCTTAAGTAAGTGGGGGCAGGATTCCTTCTTTGGAACATGTTTCTGTTAGCAACCTGACTTACTCCTTAAAACGCTAGAATAAATCCAGTGGCTGATTTTAACTGTGTGTAGCTCCTGGTGGGTATTTTTAAGAACGTGTATTAGCTGCCGTCTTAAAGTACGGAGGTGGAAAAGCAGCGAGTGCAACTGAGACACAGAACTGGTCCTCTCCCGTTATCCTTCCATCCCCCGCTCCCCTCCACTCTCCCTCAGCTATCCCCACTGCCTTCTGGCGGTGTGAAGATAAGGCTCTGCTCTGACTCACCTACCAAAACAGCAATGTCTTTCTGCAGTGACAGACACACCTTCCCCACTGGGATGCCATACTCTGGCTCTGGAGTTTTTAAAACTGACTCTCCTGGCAAGCTCCGGGATGTTCATTGGCTTTCCTTTAGTCTTTCCACACTGTGGGGCACATATACCTCACCAAGACCACCAGCATAATCCTTTCTTCCTGCCATACCAACAGGATATCACTGACTTAATGGGTCAAGGAGACTTTCTCTGGGAGATACAAATGGTTCAAATGTGTGAGACTCTAAGGCAGGACGCAAGGATAATTTGCATCGCTGTCTGTTCAGTGTGAATGTCGGTTCTGTCTATCAGATCCGCTTTGCTAAGTCAGAGAAGGAGCACATTTGTCCAGCCACTGTAAGACATCTATGTAATTGAGGCTATATTAATCTGCTCTGGCAAACATACTGCTTGTTGCACTGCAGAATTCTTCTACCAAACATCTACATGCTTAGCAGAATTTGTGATCATGTGTGCTTTCCCTGAACATTATCATTACAATCTTTGGTAACAGCTTCTTGACTCCACTTCATTCATAGCCAACCTAGGTCCGCAAGGAAATGGATTTAGTGGTTACTTCCCTTCTATTTCTGCATCAACATTTCTTGATCGTCATCATTCATGACATAAACATATAACACAGATCTATGCTCTTCTTCATTGCAAAGAAATCTTTTGGCCAAATTTCTCTGCCATTTCTCTTTTCCTGTTTGTACCAAAGCTCCCTGCTTTACTATGGCTTATTTCTTTCCAGCGGCCCTCTCTCAAACACATGCTAAACAGTCTTCTACCACCTCCACTTGGATAAACAGTTCTGCAAAGGGACTAGTCTCTAGACTGGGTCTAACAATCAGATTTCAACCTTTGTCTTAATCGCCCTAATGAAACATCTGATGCAGATGACCACTCTGTCCTTTCTAATATATTTTATTCATTCAATTTGTTTTGTTTTGTTCCCATACATGGGCTTAGAGTTGGAGTTTTGTGTAAATCTGTTCCCTTCTCTGCGGTCTCTAAGCTTCTTTTTCTCTACATACGCTTCCCCCATCTTGTTCATAAATGTAGTCTTAAGGCTACAACACTGTCTGCATGCTGATTTACATCTAGAAACCAGTACTTTTCTTTAAATTCCAGATCTGCATATCAAATCTTTATGAACTATATCTAAAGGGATGCTTGACATTAATGTAAAATTCAACAACAAGAAAAAATACTGATTCTTCTACAAGATCACTGAATCTCAGTTACAACACGCCACACATACATATTAAATAAGCAAATACTTCAAAATTTTTCATCTTAAAACAATATAGACAAATGTCAGTTTTTAAAAAAGTATTTTAAGCATATGTTTCTACAAAAGAAGAAATCTACAAAGAAAAATATGAATATAGGTACCACAGAACAAATGGCCCATTCAACTATGAAAAGACAAAAATTAGAGTGAAATAGGGTTTTGTAACCATTTATTGGATAAAAATTAAGAAGTCAGACAACACTGTAAGATAGTAAGATATTGTAAGACAGTTGTTGCTTCTATTTTGGAGAATAATCTACAATGCTTAATGAAAGTATAAAGTACGCAGTTCATGGAAGTGCTAGCTGCAGCCACTTGAGCGGTTACTGCCCTTTGGCCTTGGGAGATAGAAGAAAATGGAATTGCTACAAGTAACAGCTGACGACAGAACAGGAATTTTGAACTGGAGAGGATTAATTAGTAATCTGAGGGAGTAAGCGAAGACGTTTTGAGATGTAGTAGAAAACATGAAGAAGATGTGTTTATTAAGATAAACAGAATCAAGGAATTGAAAAAGTGACATCTGAGGAGCATCATGATGATATTGTCTGTGGGAAAAAGCTTATCCACAAAGCAATGTCATAGACGTTGCCTCTGTGAGTCATGGCAGAAGGTCATCTGCAGATCTCAAAACAATATGTGGCACGCCAGGGAGAAAGCCGTGTTAATGGTAGAGGAAGAAGGGATGACTCCCATGTCACTCACGGGCAGCTCCTCAGCCCATGTGTTTTAAATTTTGGGATACAAAGATGAAGATTTCATAATTTAATACAGAGAATCATGCTGTCAATCTTTACCAATTCCTTTATTAGCAATCTCAAACTCATCAGAGAAAACGTAAAGCCTGACAGGGAGTCTGACCTGTGGCTTCTCCATCACTTCTGAGAGTCAGGCGGTCTGTGGTCCCCACATTACTCACACGTGATCACCTGAAGAGGAAGGTGTGATGTTATTGCTCTCTTTACATTGAATTTGAGGGTGTGATAAGATAAAACCAAAGCCATGTTGAGAGGAAGTAATAAAAATTCATCTTTCGTCTTTGAATTTAAATTTGTTGCCCTTACTGTATATCATACCTGGAAAAACTCTAGCATGCGGGAAGGGAAGGACCGAAGAGGAAAAGGCAGAAGAACTTCAAGAAGCACACTAAATTTGTTTAGGTGGAAATCATCACCTAGCAGGGCTCCAGCCTTGAAATGGAGTGAGAACAAAGTGGTAGCACCAATTGCCAAAGGCTCACACTGAAAACAGAAGCATTACATTGAGTAGTAGAACAGTGATTGCTGCCCGTAGGACACCTGGCTCCCATTTCACTCAGACCTCCTCGACTCGACCAACCGTGCTATACTAACAAGAACACTTTCTGCCTTTTCTATTACTGGCAACTCATAATCTGAGATATTCTTTAAGGAGCCAATACTGGGCCAAACATGCATGTGGTGTTAAAGGTAGATTAAAATATAATTAAATTAAATATATAAATTAAAGCTTCTTGGGATGTTTTTAAGAATGTATTTAAAGTTACATTTTTTGAAGTTTGGAAAAACAATGTATTTTTGAGCTTAGATGACTAACAGAAAAGACAGTTGTGGATGCAAGGTCATTTCCCCTGTAATCTGCCTTACTCTTCCAGGAGCATTTACAGATCCCAGAGCAGCTCACACCTTCATCATATTGCAAGACATCTGTATAGCAAAAGTGCGTACCTGGAAAGTAGGCTAAGGCTTAGCTATAGCTTTGGTTTGAAAAGGAATCATCTATGATTGTCACAAGTGATATTATTAAAAATATAAAATTCTCAGATTTGTCTTGCCAGTTGTAGCCATTGATTACTAAAGAGGCGAGCAATACACATTAGAGAAAAGGTGGCATCACAAACACATAGTGCTAATCAGCGAGATACCTACACAGAGAAGAATTAACCTAGATCCTTATCTCCGGCCCTACAAGAAACTCAAGTCCAGATGGATCAAAGGTCTCAACAAAGACCTGATACCCTGAATCTGATAAAGGATGAAGCAGAGAATACACTTGAACTCATTAGTACAGGCAAGGACTTTCTGAACAGGACAGTCACAGCCCAGGCATTAACATCAATAATTAATAAACAGGACCTCACTGTAACATGAGGGCTGGCTTGTTGGGGTTTCTGTCCTGCCCAGTACCCCATAGCCGGCAAGCCCCAAAGAAAATCACAAGGCCGGGCGGTGGTGGCACACACCTTTAATCCCAGCACTCGGAGGCAGAGGCAGGCGGATCTCTGTGAGTTCGAGACCAGCCTGGTCTACAAGAGCTAGTTCCAGGATTGGCTCCAAAGCTGCAGAGAAACCCTGTCTCGAAAAACCAAAAAAAAAAAAAAAATCACACAGAGTCTACATTAGGTTATAAACTGATTGGCCCATTAGCTCAGTCTTCTTACTAGCTCTTGTAACTTATATTAACCAATTGTCCCATCCATGGCAGCCATATGGTTGGTACCTTTTCTCAGCAAGGCAGCTTACATCCTGCTTCTGAGATGGACTGCACAGGAATGCCAAGGGAGCTTCCTGCGTCCCAAATTCTCCTGTTCTTCCCTCTACTTCCTGTCTGGTTTTCCCGCCTATACTCCCTGCCTGGCCAATCAGCATTTATTTAAAACATGATTGACAGACTACAGACAATTCTCCCGCACCACCTCACAAAATTAAAAAGCTTTGCTACAGCAATGGACACCATCACTAAGAGGGAGTATACTGAATGAAAACTAAGCCTTTGCCAGCTACACATCTGACAATGGTTAATATATAGAATATGTAAAGATTTAAAAATAAAGTTAAGAAAATAATCCAGTCAAAATGTAAGACATGGAACTGAACAGAAAATCCTCCAGAGAAGAAATATTAAGTGGCTGAGAAATACTTTTTAAATGTTCATTATCCTTATCAATGAGGAAATTCAAGTTGAAATAACTTTAAGATTTATCCCAGATAGAAGGGCTGGCTAAGGAACAAAAGCAGAATGGCAAATGCTGGCATAGATGGGGAAGGAACGCTTCTGCACAGCTGCTGGGTATGAAAACTGATACATGGAAATGTGTATGCAGTCTCCCCACAAAGCTAACAAAGCTAGAAAGACCCTATACCATTCCTGGGAATATACCCAAAGGACCTTATATCTTACTATACAAATGTCACTCTATCCATATTCTATTTACAATAGCCAGTAAATAGAAAAAAACTAAATTTCCATCAACAGATTAATAGATAATGAAAATGTGGTACATTTAGACAGTGGGATATTATTCATCTGTTAATGAAAATATAATTATGAAATTTGTGGGTAAATAGAAAGAGTGAAAAATAATCATTTCAAGAGAGGTAACCAAGACCCTAAAGAAACATGAGATCACTTCCTATCATCTCTACATGCTGCCTTTGTATCTTCAGACATATTAGCTCTGTTTGGAGCAGCCATTGAGGTCAGGAAATTAGTAAGTAGATTTGGGGGTGGAGGTTTCAAAAAAGAGGAGGCAGAGCACAGTGATATAAAGGATTGAGGAGGAAAAATGGAATAGGAGAGAATAAGTGGGACGGAGGATGGAAGGGCAGGGCATAAGAGGAAATATTGGAAGAGATAACTAGCACTAAAGATCTTGCAAAAAGGTCATATGTGGGCCTGGAGAGAAGGCTCAGCAGTTAAGAGTATTACCTGATTTTCCAAGGACATAATTTCAGTTCCCAGCCCCTCTATGATAGCTTACAACTGTCTGTAACTCCAGTTTCAAGGAACCCATTGCCATCTTCTGGCCTCTGTTAACACCAGGCATGGTACTCAGATGTCACACAGGCAAAATACCCACACATATAAAAATTTTTAAAATAATTGTTCAAAAAATCATGTAGAAAGTTACCTTTCTAGAAGCTTCTTAACATGTATCTGCACACATATAAAAAAGAGTAGAAATAAGATTACCCCATAATGGGGCAAAAATGCCTTACTAGATACCATAGGCTAACAAATGAAAACCCCAGTGTCTTTGGAGCTGCTGACCAGTGAAGTCAAACATGACAGGCTATTGCAAGGGCTCTGGATTACCCTCCAGAGTTTGATTATTAAGACCCTATTGCTGAAGCAACACATAATAGAATCATAGAACAAGGAGAAATCAAGTGAATACTGTCCGGAAAGTTTCCTTCCTGCCGGCTAGCTTCCACACTGCTGGAAGAAGCTGGATGAGGAAAAGAATCATCAGCATGACCTAGCTATGAACACAGTCTACGATAAGGCCTGTTCCACACACTGAAACCCATACTTAGCTTTGTCATCAGAGCCAAGAACCAGCGTTTAGACCAGTCATAGACCTGAGGGAGGAGTCGACTAATATCACAGTATTAAACCATCTCCAAATGGCATATCCTTATACTCATGGATTAGTGCACCTCACCATCTGTGTCAAAGAAGCGGCTTTGTGAAGTAGATGGTGATTAACAAAGCAATTCACAGCCAATCAGATGTAAAGAATCTGAGACTGCCAGACTGAATCCCAGCATGGAAAGTGGGGGTGGGAATGAAGTCTCAACATGATCTAAGGTGCTATAGGTAGATAAAGCTGGAATGGAGAATCAGGTTGCTTTAAGGGGATAGTCCCCAGTAAGCCCACACATCCAAGAATATATGGGCAGTAGAGAATGGTTTGACAGTATTAAAAATAAAAGAGAACACACGGTTGAGTGGGTAAAGGGTGAGGGGAGTGGATCTGAAAGAATTTGATGGAGAGTAAATATGAACAAAATAAATACATTGTACAAAATTCTCAAAGAATTCATAAAAGTAATAAAAATAATAAAACAGATAGACCTGGTGGTATGTTATATGTACGTATGTATGTATGTATGTATGTATGTATGTATGTATACACACACACACATGCACGCACACACACTTTTATATATATATATATATATTTGAAATTTGTTTTTAAAACTTAGTTGGTCAACTGGAAGTTGACTTAGCAATTTAGAGGATTTTCCACTACTAAAGAAGAACAAGGTTCACTTCCCAGCAACCACATCAAGTAGTTCACAACCTCCTGTAATGCCAGCTGATACACTCTTCTGGCCTCTGTGGGCACCTGAATGTATGTGGTACACGCATGTGCACACACACACGTATAAATAGATAGATAAATAGATAGATAGATAGATAGTAGATAGATGTACACCTTAAAAAAAAAACAGCTAACTTCCAAGAAGTCAAAAAGAATCAAAGAAGTGGAAAAAATTGAAAGCAAACAGCAAATGGGCTATAGCAATAATCACACTAAGTTTAAATGGTTTAAATGCTTAAATTTATAGGCAGGGATTGTTAAATGTTTAAAATAGCAATCCAACTACATAATGCCCTTCAAAATCTACTCAAAATGGAAACATCCAAGTATATTAATAAAAATGGACAACGTAGCATACTAACACAAAATCAAAGAAGCATAGTGTTTGTGTTAATATAAATGAAAGGTAACTCACAACAGAGAATATTGCCAGGAATAAAAGGTGTCATTTCAATTAAGAGGTTAATCTAAGAATAAAATGTAACTGTTTTAACTGCTATTTAACTAATTGTATATTATGGAATGTATGATAGAATGAAAACATTTCAATACCCCTTTCTTGAGAATGGATAGGACAAAGAGAGAAAAAAGTTAGTTAAGGTATAGAACAGTTGAATAACTGTAACCATCAGATAGATCTAATTGACAGAGCACTCTACACACAGAGAAAAAATTAAATGCAAACTGATTTCCAGTGAATACAAAGTATTTACCAAGGAAGACTATATTCTTGTTCCAAGCAAACTTAATGAATGTAGGAGAATCTAAACCAAGCAAATTTACTCTGTGGATGTTGTAAAATAAAATGAGATGTCAGCAATAAAAAGTTATCTATAAATATATAAATATTTGGAGAATAGAACAATTCTAAATAACAACAAGTCAAAGAATGAAGCAAAAGGAAGACAAAATGAAACAAATTCAGGAGATTTAATTAGTAGTTGGGTGGGAATTTGTGGCAGTAAACATAAAAATATATCTAAAATCATATCTAAAATCAATGACCTAAGCTTCCACTGACACGCATGCAAATCAAACCCAAATAAGAAGAAATATGGAAATAATTAAGGCAATTTTAATAATTATATGATAATTATTTATTAAATTATATATAATTATGCACAGTGTAATTAATTTAATTATATGTTTCACATGTAAACACAATCATAATATAGTATAATTGTATCAATTTAATATACTTAAGCTAATTATATATGCTTGGCAATTATAGATTCAGGATAAAAAAATTAATGATACAGTAAACATAATATTCTTCACAGAGAAAAATCAGAAATTTTTAAAAAGTGTTTCTTTAAGTTCAATAATATTGATAAGCAAATGGTACCAGAAAACAGACGCAATAAATGTAAACTATCAGATCAAGAATGGAAAAGGATTCCAAGAACCCAGTTTATAACTTTCAAAGTTGTTAAATTTGTATTTTAAAACTCTCTTGTGCACAAGAGAGATGGCTCATGTGTAAGAGCCACACAAGCACAAGGACTTGCGTGTGGATCCCCATGCCTGTAAAAGTCAGGCATGGCCACAGGCACCTGTGACCCCAGTGCTGGGGAGAGAGGCTTGGAAAGGAGGATTGCTGGGGCTTGCTAACCAGCCTCCTAACAAATGAGGCAAGTCACAGGTTCGTCTAGAGACCTTATCCTCCAGGGGATAAAAGAGAGGATGAAAGTGTAGGATGCCCAATGTCCTCCATTAGCATACACCACACACACACATACACACACACACACACACACACAGAGTCACTAATTCTAAAAATAATAATACTAACTCCATACAGACTCCCACAACCTTCAAAAACCAGATATATTTTCAAGTCAATTACAAAGGAGAAAATTAACTGGATAACTGAATTTGTCAGCTTCCTATTAACATATCAAAATACTTGATACGATTAACTTGTAAAGAGAAAATGTTTATTTTGACTCATGGCTTTGCAAGTTTCAGTCCAGGATTGAACAACTCCATTTCTCTGGGCTTCTGGCCAGGCCAACATGCTGTGATGAAAACACAGAGCAGGTAAAACCACTTACATCATCCACCAGGAAACAGTGGGAAGAGACCTGGATCCTTCAGTTTAAGGCATAGTCTCAGTTGACCAAAGGGTCTCATGCTAGCATCCATCTTCTAAGGGTTCCACCGTCTCCCAGTGAGTGCCATCTTTTCAACGTCAAACCAAAGCACTCTTCTCCCCGCCCCCAAAGGTTCATGTCTTCTCACAATGAAAAGAGAGCTAATTCTCTTCTCCAACTGTTCTCTAAAATCTTCGTTTCAGCATAGCTCAAAAGATGAAGTCCAGTGTACGTTCAGAAACTCAAGGTAAAGTCAACTGTGAATCCTTGTAAAAAATGAAAAGGAAAGCAACATTTTTCTAAGGCGTAGTGATAGGTGTATATAGAGCCAAATTCTTGCTCCGAAGAGGAAGATTCAGAAAATAGGGACCAAAGCAACATGCTCAACATAAAAAACCAACATAAAAGAACCAGCTCTGTGGCTGGTACTGTGGTAGGAAGGAGTCTCCCAAGGGCCCCAGCACCATTACACTATTAGGACATCCTGCTAGTCTCAGCCCAGGTGGTCACTCTCTTGAGCTTTGCACACTGCCTCTTGCTTCCCCTGATTAGTGTTCCACATTTTAGTGGACTCTGTCTTTTGAAAGTATCCACTGCCACTTCAACTCCAAGCCCGCAGATCCGTTCTTCACCACGGCTTACTGCAGGTGTTCCAATCCACCAGCACACTGCATGGCCACCCAGGATTTTTCTGACATCTTGGTGGAAGCCGCTGCGACTCCCTTACTCATACACTCTGCATTCTTGCAAAACGAATATCATAGATGCGATATC
Source organism: Dicrostonyx torquatus (assembly GCA_028555095.1). Classification (NCBI taxonomy): domain Eukaryota; kingdom Metazoa; phylum Chordata; class Mammalia; order Rodentia; family Cricetidae; genus Dicrostonyx; species Dicrostonyx torquatus. The sequence goes on from JAQHUG010000309.1 coordinate 2,107,340, forward strand.
AAATCTGCCACGCCTGAAACTGTGTGTCAGTTTTCTCGGACCACAGCTGCAGCTTTGACCACGTCACTGGTTGAATGAAAGAGAAAGAATGTTAAGGCAGTTCTACCCACACACAGCATCAACTTTATGGCTAAATTCAAACCGCAACTACTGAGCATTGTTATCTATGAAGGTAGATATGAAATTCCAAAAGAAAAATGTGCCACATGTAATCAAGAAGTGCATGAAAGCAATAGGAAGTCATGGTCGAGTAGGACCTGAAGCAGAGGCTATGGAGGAATACTGCTTACTGAGGATGCAGCTGGACTCTTTAAGCATTGCTGGTGAGATTACAAAGTCATAATGCATTCTTCGGAAAATGATTTTCTAGGCTGAGAAAATGAGCAAGTATTTATCATATTTCCCAACAATCCTACTCAGTAGTCATACTCCAGAGAAATGAAAACACACACAACATCTACACTAATGTTTATATGGAATTAGCCATAAACACCAACAAGTGAAAGCATCTAAAGTCTCATTCACATGGTGTTTTTTTTTTCTTTTTAGTTCAGTCTGGTACATGACATCAGTAGGGTTGTGTACACAAATTCACGAAGTCTTCCTTATTTAAGCCTGTCTGGAAATAGCCATACAGACACTCCAGGAGTTCTTTGTGTCTGTGTGTGTTTGTGTGTGTGTGCATTCCGTGTGTGTGTGTGTGTGTGTGTGTGTGTGTGCATTCCATCTAAGTGTGAGAGAAATGGGGTGGAAATTTCAATCAAAATATAGTCAGGTTAACAATAAATGTTAGCCAGGGCCTAGATAAATGTCTCATGTGTTAATAGGACTCTTGCAGAGGACCTGAGTTGGGTCCTTATCGCCCAAGTCTGATGGCTTACAACTGCTTGAAACCGATGCTTCAAGGCAATGGTTCCCAACCTTTCTAGTGCTGCAGCCCTTTCATGTTGTGGTGACCCCACAACATGAAATTATATAATATATAAATTATATCTAAGATATAAATTATAATAATTATTATAATTATTTCATTGTTACCTCATAACTGTATTGTTACCTATGGCTGTTATGAACCAGAATATCTGTTAAATATCTCTTACACAGTTTAGTGAGAAAGTAAGACTCTACCCTCTCCATCCTATGTGGTTTCCTGTCACAGCATGAGTGTCTAAGTGTCCCATTCATGAGGCCATTTGCTATGATGTGACAATAACAGTTTACCATGACCAAAGGACAAAGGACAGTAGTGTCTTTTGACCTTTCAACAGTGAGCAACAGAAAGTGGCCCAGTATGTCTGGTTTATGGTAGTTTACTAGAGTTTGGAAAGGTGTGTTGCTATTGGTTTAAATCAATATATATGATATATATTGTTATTTATTTGTTAATATACCTGCTAAATATATGTGTTATATTTACCTATATATACAAATAAATGTGTATGTGGATATCTGCTATCCCTTAAACCACATATGATTTTAAAACTGCTGAAAAATTATCTTTCAAAGCTGAACTGTTAACAAACAAAATGCATGTGTCACTTTGTCTTAGAATGTTGACATCACAGTGGTCAGTCACCCTGACTACTTCAGACTACTCAGACTTCAGCAGTCGGTGTCCCAACTTCTGTAGTCATCTTTGGTGTATATTGCCAAGGAAGGAAAAGAGAAATTCATGTTCATTGAAAGACTGCCTCTCCAGGCTTCACTGTAAAGGTATGTTTTAATAATAGCTTTTGGGATAGTCTCACAGTATCGGGAAGTGTTCTGTCTTGATTCCTCCAGACCATGTTAACTCACTAATGGCTCATGAAAAACTCATATTTATGGGCAGCATTTATTGCCAAAACTCTAAAGAGACAGGGTTATAGTGGCAGGGAACATATGTTCTGGGCTACAAAGGAGAGTGGTGTCTGTAATTCTATGAAAACGTCTGTCCAAGTTATGAGAGAGGGTTATTCTCAACTCCATTGTTTTATCCACTATGACCACAAAATTTTGTTAGAAATGGGTTAGACTTAAACACAAATCTGAGAACTCTCTTGTTTTCAGCAAACTGTTGAATTTTCAACCCTATATTACGTTTTTTAGAGCCTATTTTCTGAAAATTATCATAGCGTTACATTGGATGGGAATGACTTCCCAATCATCCTCATCTGCCTTCATATTTGTGGATCATGAAGCTGAATTGGTACTGTGTAGTTAACCTATCTTCACATCATTGCCTGACATGCGTGAGCACAACCTTTGGCTGCTGTCTCTCTCTGACTTTTTGATTCACAGGGATCTGAAGTGCTTGCTAAGTAAAAGCTAGGGTGTCTCTTGCACATATTCCTTAGAAGATATAGCATTTGTCTTGGGCAGAGCAATATTTGTTTAAGGCAATGTACATCCTGTATACACAAAGCACAGCAAATAAACTACTGAAATGGCAGTACCGTAATTATGGGATGGCTTTCATTGGAGATGAGAGAGAGAAACCATCCAGAGGCATCTGGGAGAGTTCAGAGCAGGGAGAAAACGATGTAGACTGAGCTTGTCCAGGAGTATCTGCAAGAGAAGTGGGAATAGCAGGGCAGAAAAGTGGAGTTAGTGGGAGCACAGGGTAAAATCTTTGCTTTCACGAAGAGAGAAAGGTCAGTTTTGGAACATCCTGGGCCTAGCATAGTGCAGGGGAAGATTGGGAAGTTAAAAAGGGACAAGAGGCAAGATGGGACTTGGAGATGTATAACAAGTACTTGTGAATAGAGAGTTGAGGGGGCCTGGAAGGCACAATGGTAACCACAAATATACATCAGTGGAGAGTCATACACGTTACTTCTATCAAAGGCAAAAGAACAGATTTCTTTTGATTTCAGACTTGAACCATTTCACAAGTTCTTCACTAATGCTGACTTTTATTTTTATTGTTTTCTTGTTGTTGTTGTTGTTTGCTAGCTTGTTTTTTTTGTATTTTTTCTTGTTTTGTTTTATTTGTAAGTTCATTTATTCTACATCCTGGCTGCAGTTCCCACCACTACTTCCCCTCTATCCTCCCTCCTAATCTACTCTCCTTTTCTGTTCAGAAAAGGACAAGCCTCCCATGGATGTCAACAAAACATAGCATACAAAGTGGCAGTGAGACTAAGCACCTCCCCTTGTACTAATAATGCTGACTTTTATCTAATCACCAGAAATCACTTTACAGTGACCAAGCCTGGAATTTCTGAATGCAGTGTACTTCCTGAGACCTAACAAATGTAATATAAACCAATAGGAAAACCTTTTTCCTTCGTATCAATTTATGTTTCATATCAAATTATAAGTTTCATTATGACATTTCAATACACTGATTGCATTTTTTTTAAATGTATCTTCTATTGTTCCCCTTTTCTATTTTCTGTCTTTCTTTTCTCTTTGTGTGGTGACTTTGCTATTTTAAGATGGTCCCTAGTCATAGTGCTGATATGCTCTGTATCATTCTTAAGAATCTGAAAACAGAGAAGTTATGTCTCAACCCAATTTAATTCAGTTTAAACAACACCTCAACCTGTAAGTCAAGTCATGAATAAATGTTTACTAGGTGAACCCAAATGAACTCAATTATGGTAAACTATCTTTAGCTTAAATGTCATGCATTTAATGTATTGGGATATTATACTTAATATTATCACATATAATTATTGAAATAATATAAATATAATAAGTACCTTATGTAATTTTAATAGACTGTTCTTGCAGAATATAATTCAGCAATAACTGACATTATTAGGGGAATTTTTAAAATTGAATTTTCTGTGAGCCTATTTCCATGTTGACCAAAGGTCAGAGAGTTGGAACTTACTCCTATTCCTTCAAGGATAATGTGTTTCCACCTCAAACAAAGGCCCCACCTAGATTTAGGTCAGAGAGTTCTGCTTTTTCAAAGTTATTGTCAACAGGTGTGGCTAATAGCCAGACTTTGTATTTCAAGAACGGAGAAGTAGATGTGTTTCTACTTCAAACAAAAATCTACAAATCCATCTCCCTTAAGGAGATAACTTTAGATTCCACCCAGGGAGTGATTTGCCTACAGAATGTTTTGGTCTAGGATGTGAGCATATAGGATAGTTTCTCCATTTTCTTATTTTCATTTTCATCTTCATATTCTTTAGTAATATTTCCTAAATCCCCATGCCTCTACCCTGGCAAAAGGTATTTTTGTTGAGGCTTGTCCCCAACAATTTTCATAACCACTGAATCAGACATTACTCCAGCATTCGAGAGGGTGTAACCTTATACTCAGGCCCTCACAGCTAAAGGGACCAGTGCCTGCAGCAACACTAATGAATGCTACTGAGTCTGGCTTCAGAGCATTTGCTCTCAACAAACACAAAACTATAAAGACCATAGTCTTTCTTTTCCTTTTCTGTTTTAGCAAATGAACTTTAAATTATAGTCCAGGTTGACTCTAATCCCAGAATTTGGGAGGCAGAAGCAGGCGGATCTCTGTGAATTCAAAGCCAGCTTGACTAGTTCCAGAACAGGCTCCAAAGCTACAGAGAAACCCTGGCTTGAAAACCCAAACAGACCAACAAACAAAAAATAGAAGAGAAAAAAGTAAGGTGCATGCTTCTAAGGTACAGTGACAGAGCCTATGCATTGCTGCTCCACAATAGAAGAAAGAAAGCACAGCAGAGAAAAGCTGGACCAAGTAAGACTGAAACCCAACAGGGAAAATATCAAATCCATATCACATATCTGGGGCTTGAGATGCCATCATCTGGACTCCAAAATTCTTGGAAGCCCCATCCTTCTAGCTCTGTAGCTTGTAACACAGGAACTCTCTCTGGGGCCAGCTCCTCCATATGCCTACAGCTTGTTGGCCTTTCCATATCCTTGAGTCTACATTGCAGCTGAGGGCTCACTCTCACAATTATGCAATAATGTTTTGGTTCCTCTTTACAGGGAATATGACCCTGAGGAACATTTGGAAACTTGGTGTAAAGCTCCTTGCTCCTACTGTGTGCATTTTTCATGCCCACAAAATTCTGCATCATGAACAGGATACTGCTGAGTTCTACTGCCTCCTACAATGGCTGTGAACCTTGGCCTCTAAACCTGGAAATTCACTTCCCTGAGTGTTTTTTTTCCCAGCAAGAATGACTTAAACTGAATTTTTAGTTTAATCTCTCTTCTGGCGGATGAGTTTTCACTTTCTAAAGCTGTAGCCTTCCGTGGGTAGAGTTTTGACCCCAATTTGCTCCTCCTACTGTCATAGGGCGAAATGTGCGGCATACATTCTTTGAAATAATCTCTTCAATATTTATGTCTACACCTCCATGAACCACAGCTTTAAACTCATTTATGCTAATTTCTTTCCCAAATTGTGTATTTTAAATATTTTCCTGTGCTCTGAATTCTCGTTATAAACTGCACCAAATGCAGTAATAAATAAATAATAAATAACCATGCCACAGCCTCCTGAGTGCCAGGCTCTCTTGACAGCTCCTCTGCTGTGGGACAATGGTCTTTTATCCTGTCATTTGTATTACTTTAATAAAATGCTGATTGGCTAGTAAACAGGCAGGAAGTAGAAGAAGGACAACAAGAATTCTGGGAAGAGGGAAGTTTCAGTCTGCAGTTGTCATGCAGACACAGAGGAAGCAAGATATGACTGCCTCAACGAATAAGGTACCAAGCCATGTGACTAGCACAGACAAGAACTATGGACTGATAATAAGTTATAAGAATCATAAGAAGCCTGCACTACTGGGCCAATCGGTTTATGATTAATGTAGGCCTCTCTGTGATTTCTTTGGGACTTAATGGCTACGGGAACTGGGCAGGACAGAAACCTCAGTCAACATTCCTCTACCAAAAGCTCAATCTATTATTTTTTTTAATTTAACCTCCCTGAAATGCAATCACATTCTTTGCCAGAACATCACATGAATGACCTCTATTCCAGTTCCCATGAGTTCTTACTGCCTCTGAAACCTCATGACATGCACCTTCACTGTCCACATTTCTCTTAGCAGTCTAACCTTTCCAATTCCTACCAGGACACTCTATTAAACCCTCATTACAGCCTCCTGCCAGTTCTCTTGCCCATTGGTCCAAGCATTTTCAAATTCCTGCTACAAATCATTTTCAAGGTTTTAAGAAACAGGTGATCAAGCCATCACAGTCAGGACCTCAGTTCTCAGTATCAGTCCCTGCCTTAGTTAATTTTCTCATTGGTCTCACATACCCGAGATGAATACAACTTAAGACAGAGAAGGCATGGCCTCAGAAGAGAGCATGACACCGAGTACGTGCCAGCTTGCTGCATTGTGTCTGAAACCAGGAAGCAGAGAGAGAAATGAATAGTGGCACTCTTGTTATTTTACTCAATACACAAATATTTATGGGGGAAATCAAGTCCAGAATTTCAGAACTCAAGCAATTGATGGAACTTCAGTTAATACTATATTACCTGAAAGTTGGTATTCTGAGACTGTTCTTTATGGCCAAACTCACAAATTAGTGGGGTGCAGGGGGAGAACTTCCCTTAATTCCTTCTAATAGGTTTTCTTTTCCCTGATAATAGATTTCTCTGCTGAAGCAGTAAGCCAGAGCAAGCTGAAATGAAAAGTATAAGAGCAGATTTATTTGAGCAAAGCAACTCCCAGGCGAGTTCTCCAGACCCCGAGATTGAGGCTAGAGAAGCCCCACTCCCAAACTAAAGCAAGCAGACTTCATAGGCAGTGGGCAAGAGGTGATGATGTGTCCACCACAGGCTGGGGTTGTGCCCAAGTATACTCAAAACTGAGCTTGTAGGCAGGAACTTAGGTGGATGCAAATTCAGGAGAGGAAGCTACAGTAGTCACCTAGAATGCAGACCTGGGTTTTTGGTCGGTCCCTTTTCTTTGTTCAGGGAATTTCGGAGAGGGTGAGGTTCTACATATGTGTCTATATATGAATTCCTAGATTATCTTTTATCAGTTTAAGCCTAAAATTATGTCATAATTGTCAAGTAGGAAAGGATAAACATTTATCAATAAATGTAAGCTTTAAAAAGGAAAAAGAAGATAAAAATTAACACAGAGCTCAGGAAAGAAAGGAATTTTGGGGACAACCCATTTTATTTTCTTCCTCTCAAGTGTAGTACTGTCATGTCTCTAGGCAGCCAATGTGTATATTGGTCAATGAAGAATCTTGGCCAATTAATAAGGAGGAGCATAACTGCATAAAAGAAGTATTCAGGAAACAAAGGCCAGCAAACTTGCTCTCTTATTTTTCTCTTCTAATCACAGAAGACATACAACAGCTGTGTTCCTAATGACAGAAAGATGGAGTCTTATGTGGCAGGGTTATGAATTGCAGATGCACAGTTTCATTCAGACATGGGCTGTTTGTAGCCCATTTCTTAAATAGCATGCTATTTACTATTTCCTTCATTGCCATTAATCACATTTCAAGATGTATTTCTACACCCATCTTGTCCTCCCAAATTGCTTTATCATGAAGTCCAATTAACCACTCTGCAATCCACTTCCAAAGGAGAGTCGTGATGAGATAAGGGCTCTCTTCCTGAAGAGGACAAATTGCAGTAATACATACACGCAAAGTCTGTACCAGAGGAGCAGTGCATTTGTTTGGCTCCAAAATATATTTGGCTAAAGCTAAAATATTTTGAAGTGAATGTTTTATTAAAAGGCAAAAAGGAGTCAGCTAGAAGCAACTCACTTGGTGATGTTATTCTCACATTTCATAGAACATTTAATTTGTTTTTCTTATGGCCTATTGCCATCTGCACTAACAGTGTCCCATCCTCTGTAATGTTGCGTAAACTGACATTTACCTCAAGGACACTGACATTGTCATGACTTCCTTTTTTGGTTTTTAGATAATAAGAACAAACATAGAGTATTTTTTTTAAACAGCCTAGACATTCTTGAAGTAAGACCAATGAGTAAATTGTGATTTAAAAAAAAAAAAAAAACTTGCCACACTTCTCACTGGTATTTATAGCCACAGAGACTAACTTGCAGTAAATTGAAAACACAATTTCATCTTCAGAGGCATGAACCAAATATAAACTCTTAGTACTACTCTGCCTGTTCAGCAATAACACTTCAATACTTCACTTAATTTGTTCTAATTATGATTTCCTAGAAATTATCAATTGAAATATCACACTATCATCTTTTAATAATTTTAAAAGACCAAATTCAAATAATACACAATTTATCTATTAAAAGTGTATAATTCAGGACTAGGGAAGTAACTCAGCAGGTAGAATGCGTATCTGGCATGCACGAAGACATAGAATGGATCCCCAGCACCACATGAGACAAGTATGGTGGCTCACCCTTGTAACACCAGTTTTTGGAAGGTGGAGATTGGAGGATTAGAAGTTCAAGGTAATCCTTGCCTCCATAATGAGTTTGAGATCAGTCTGTACTACATAAAACCTTATCTAAAAAAAAAAAAAAGCCCCTGTATAATTCATTACTTTAAGTATGTATGTTGTATAACCATCACCATAATCTACTTACAGGACATTTTAAATCATTCCCAATAAGCTTTATACCCACTACTTTCTAACAATCTGGCTCCAAGTATTGCTTATTCTAACCACTTTATATAGTGGACACATAAAAATCTAATCATTTATCAGGGTCTTTATTTACTTAGCACAGTAGTTTTAAGGTACATCCATCTTGTAGCGTAAATCATCATTTCATTTCTTTTTTTTCTTATTTATACTCTTTATTTTCTTTTTCCTTTATTTTACATTCCAACCACTCATATTTTAATGGCCAAATAAAATTCAGCTTAATGTATTTTATTTATCCATGTATAAATTGATGAGCATTTAAATTGTTTCTATTTTGGAATAACTATGAGTAATAGTGGTGCATGCATATACTCACAAGATTTTATATGAATGGAGGTGCATCAATTATTTTATTTATATACCAAAAGTAGAATGATATGATTTTAAGGGAAATGTATTCCTGGCAGTTAGGAGGCCTGTCCAGTTTGCAAAACAATTTTATACTTCTGCGTATACATGTTTGTAGCCCTCCGTATTTTCTCCAACACTTAGTATTGACTGCCTATTCAATTATAACTGTCTTAGTCGGTGTAAAATGGCATCGCCTTGTGTTTTTATTCAAATTCTTAAAAGCTAAGGGGATATTAAATACATATTGGGGAACTTACTTTGGATCTATATATATTCTATATACAAATGTCTATTCAATATATACGTGTGTGTAATATATTTATATTGAGGGAACAAAAGAATGAGAAAATGCAGCTTACAGGTTGTGCCCTAGCTAGCCCAACAATGGCTGTCTCTCAAAGGAAAAGCCAAAAATCTGGTAGTTTTTCAGTCCATGATCCTAGATCCCTCATTGGTTTTCAGTCTACACTGAGATCCCAAAGAGGAAGTTCTGATAATGTGAAAGGAATGTCCCAGCAGAAGATAGATGAACTTTCCAGTGACAGGGCAAGCAAGCAGGCAAAAACCAAATGCTTCCTTTCTCCATGTCCTTTTTATGAGCTGACACCAGAAAGTGTGGCCTAGATTTAGGGTGGGTCTTCCCACTTTAATAATCCAGTACACACACACATCCACACACACAAGCCTTCACAGGTGTTCACAGGTTTTAGTTGATTTCAGATGTGTTTAGCTATCAACCAAGAGCAGCCATCAAAATCCCAAAGTCTATTCTGGATCTAGTACCATTTTGATTTATTTTCCCTACATAGAGCATTTTGAAATTTGAAGTGTGAGTCCTACAACTCTGTTCTCATTTTGAGATTCTTTAGGATATTCTTGATATTTCCATATGAATTTTAGCAACATTTTAAAAACTTAAATGAAAAAAGAAACTGCAGTGCTGTTAAGGGATTACATTGACCCTAAGCCATATGCAGGGAACCAGCTGCACCCTGCATTGGAAATAATCTAATCTACGAATACAGATTTTCCATTTCTTTACATCCACTGCCTTTCCTTCCCGTAGAGCCCTGTGGTTTCTGAGTCCCAACACTGCACTTCTTCCATCAAATGTTTTCCAGTGTGTCTTATTCATCATGATGGCGGGAGAAGTCGAATTGCTTTCTTTCTATCATTTTTAGGTTGTTCACTGATAGTCTGTAGAAATATAATTTATTTTTGTGACTCAATCATGTGCCCTGAAATTTTGCATAACTTGCTTATTAGATATAACCATTTATTAAATGGATTTCTTAGGACCTGCTATCAACTAGATCATACTCCTGTAAGTAGAGATTTTTTACCTTTCTAACTGAGTCCTTTGATTCTAGTATTAGCCTAACTGGATAAAATTTCCATGCTATATCAGCACAGAATAAATCTCATTTGACCATGAAATATATTGCTGTATTTGGTTTACAAGTGTTTGATTAGGGATTTTTGTGCCAGTAGTTACACAATCTATAGCTATGTACTTATCTTTCTTTAGTATGTTATTTCCTGGCTTTCACATCAAAAATATTCTGTCCTCATAGGATGAGTCCACAAATACTCCTTCTTCCTATTTTTCTGAGGGGTTAAAGAATGGTTGATACCAATTTTTTAAATGTTTGGGGAAAATACCAGTGAGGCCACCAAAGACCAAGAAATGAAAGAGACTTCAAGATACCTTTAGATCACAACAGAGTAGAGATACAACATGCAGTAATTTTGACCTTTACAAGGGCTAAAAGACAGTAGAGAATAAAAATGGAAGAATTTAAAAAAATGTTGAAACAAGATAAATTAGCAACAAAAGGAGTGGAATTGTGGACCAAACTGATAAGTCTGCTCTCTCCTTCCTAGTATTCCCCATTCCACTTGGTGTGAAGCACAGATTATAGTGGTTCTCACTGTATACAGAGGAAATATGCAAGACAATTTTATTATAATTAAAGAAAAACTTAAAAAGCCAAAAGGGCGGAAAGTTTAAAATTGAGAAGCTAAAATAATTTGAGAATAATAAGAAAAAAATAAAATGTCAGATTTAGGCCCTGACGGCCATGCCAACTGTAAACTTTCTACACAGCAGCACGATGGTCACAATTTAAAAAAAAGGACACCGTAGCTGGATCTTAAGGACATGATGCACTTCAATGAAACATCAGTAAGTACAACTGTCACAGTGCCTGGATCTCCTGCTCCAGCAAAGAGAGCCTTAATGGTGCTACCAGCATCAGTGCAGCCAGGTACAGAGGTCAAGTGGCACCCTAAGTGACAGACACCAGCAGAGGGGGTGGAGGGATGGCAACAATGAGGAAGCATAGCTGAGACTATTAGGACTTTGTGTACAGTGCTGGATATAAGGAGAAAACAACACAGTATAATGAGATAACACTGGACATTTGGCCAGTATTGGTGTTTTGATTTTTTTCATTGAATTTTTACCTAAGGGGAGAAAAGGAAAATGACAGCATACTCACATAGACCCTAAATGAATTCTTTTTCAATAAAATATTATAAAACTCGGAGAGATGGCTCAGTGATTCACTTGCTATTCTTACAGAGAAACTGGTTTCAGTTCCCAGCACCCACTCATAACCAACTGTGACTTCAGTTTCCGTGGATCTGATGCCCTCTTCTGGCCTCCACAGCCACTGCACGCATGCAGTCCCAGACAGACATACAAACAAGCAGAACCCTCATATACAAAAAAATACATAAATACTTTTATAAAACTGACAGATTGGGACCCATAGGTATTAATCACAAGCCAGTACTGTCTACAGCCAATAACCACACTGTGAATAATAATAAACTGGTAATATTAATAAGCAATGGATTAAGCAAAGTGTAGGAATAAACCATGAAATTCTCTGTGGCTTGGTATAATGAAGCCTTCTGATAGACATACACTGGTGGGAAGATGACCTAACTACAGCAGGAGCTCATCATCAAAAGACGGTGAGACCCACCCATCCCAGCATGAACATAGTGTGCAAGAATTCATGATGAAAGGAAGTATGGCTTAGGTGTAATACATTTCAAGCAATAGTGAAGGGGTGTCTCTTTGGGGGAAAACCAGAAAAGAATATTTAAAACAATTCCTTCCTGGTCATGCTAAAAATTTGTCTTCCATGAATTTCATTTCAGTGGAAAATAAAGGAAATAAACAAGTAAACAAATAAGAAAAACAGAGTTAATGGTTAACTTCAGGGAAGAAATACAGGCATAGTGAGGGAGCAACAAAAAGATATTCATGTAAAATGCCGCTGGCTGTTCATCACTGATAAGGAACCACACAAAGAAACACTGAGCTGTTTAATATGTTGCTTTTTATTTCTCTGTCAACTACAGTGACTTTCATATGACAAAGAATGAGCAAACCGTGAGAGAATGAATATAAATCCATGTTGGTTAAGATGCTAAATAAATCTGCATTTTGATTTTCTCATTTGAATCTCTGAAATGCATTACATATGGAATGGGCTGTGTTACAAATCAGATAAAGTACCATAAGCGTAGACCAGCAATGAGTCAAATGGAACAAGAAGAAATATGATAACGATAAATGTAAAATCCCTCACTTGTAGCCCCCCCAACTGTAAGTGTACAAGACAGAGAAGGCACACTTCTTTTTATTTGCTGTTGTCAACAGGCATAGTCATTATAAAACGTGAGTGATGAAAGGCTACAAGCAAAGATGGAAATAGTAACTTCTGTGTTAGAGGCTAGGATAAGATGATGCAGACTGCAGGGAAGCCAAACCCTTGTCAGTGATGAAGTAGAAAATGGTTTGGTCTGATATTGGATTTACTTTCTAAAATCCATCAAACTGAACTAAGGAAACACAAACCTCAGAATCCTTAGAGAAGTTGATAATCAACTGTAAGAAAGACAAAGCGCAGGCTTTTCACGGAACTCGTGAACAATTCGTACAACCCCGTGAACAGCATTTCTGTTGAATGCATGCCCCCTGGAAGACAGCTTTGCCTCTGAGCCAAACATGCAGGATGATATCATGGAACTCAGGATCACCATATGAAATGTAAGTGGTTTGATGTAGAGAGAGTCCCATCTGAATTAACAGTGGGATGCAGATACCAGCAGAGTAATGATGGTGATTTAATAATAATGTGATTTTTAAAGTATGGATTAGGAGAAACATGCTGGGAAGAATTAGTATGTTGTTGATATTTTTACTTGTGTGCCCTAGTTCAAAGAGAAATGTAAAATGGAGGAAGCTAATACTAATAATAGCTGTGCTCAATCATGGTAGCTGTAGACAAATAACTGAAATATTATCACAAGATAGGATGTATTAATCTGTTTTATAAAATATCAAGGAGTAGACCTGTTGTTACTAATGATTAATCTAAAAGAAACACTTTAATACTGAGACAGGGTGTCAGTCTGTAGTCCTGACTAGCCTGGAACTCACTGTGCAGACCAGGTTAGCCTCAAATTCATAAAGATCCACCTGCTTCTGTATCCCTAGTGCTGGGATTAAAGGGGCTCACCACCATGCTCAGCCCTCAAATACACATATTTTTAAGATTTTATTTTTATTTTATTCACTTGTATGTGTAACTGTGTGAAAATATGCACATACATGTGTAGGTGATAATGGAGGCCAGAAAGGAAGTTTGATGTGGGATTCCCCTCTGTATGCTATGAGTATGTTTTATTACCATTGGTTAATAAGGAAGCTCCTTTGACCTATGGTAGGGCAGAATATAGGTACACAGGAAAACTAAACTGAGTACAGGGAGGAAGAAGGCAGAGTCAGGCAGATGCCATGAAGCGCCAAAGGAGAAAAATACCAGAAACTTACCTCATAGTGATATACACATCAATAAAAAAGGGCTAACTTAAGATATAAGAGCTAGCTAAGAATATGTCTGAGCCATTGGCCAAACAGTGCTGTAATTAATATAGTTTTTGTGTGATTACTCTTGTCTGGGTGGCCGGGATATGAAAAAGCAGTCTCTGTTTATAGGAGTTGGATCTTTTGGAGGTGGAACTAAAGGCATTTGTGAGTCACCCAATGTGGGAATTGGGGTCTGAACTTTTCTGCTCATGGTTGAATAGTAATTGTCCTTAACTGCAGAACCATCCCTTCAGTCCCAAGAAATATTCATTTGAAATAAAGAAAATGTTTGCCTCTCTCTAAAAACAGGAATTAGTCAGATCAGAATATAGTAAATTGGTAGCATAGATCATAGAAAACTCAAATAATGAATGAATAAAATGTTGAATAGGATTAATACAATCATTGTACTCCCAAGGATTTTGGTTTAGTCATTGGGTATAAATGTGACCAAACTGAATGTATTATTTCATACCTTGGACTCAGCACTTGGAGAAATATATAATAAGAGTCTACATAAAAAAATGACACATGAAGGATGAGATTTCTCCCAAAACCGTTAATAAATCTTAATGCTTATTGCTCTTGACCATCATCATCGCTACTCAAGTCATTTCCCTTAAGCTCTTTGGTGTGATTAGCTTTCCATTCAGTGGAACATCACCTGCTATGCAAATGTTTCAAATAATGAATTAATCAGCAACAGAGGTCAAGTCTAATCCATGCTTACTGAGAATCCTTTCTTTTCTTGGGTATCCTTTCATTATCAAATGTGTTTTTCTAATGTTATGCATCAAAGGAGGGGAGTTTTAACAAATGATTGACAAGTTAGTCAATAGTTAACAGTTCTCTACAGCCTAGAATTACAATTTAGAGTAAATATCCCCCAAAGTTTTTTTGTTTTCAGCCTTAGATAAAAACCGTTCATTTCTATTGGGACTCACTGATGATATTGCACTCCCTCCTCCCCCGAAGGATACTTAAGACAGCCGGTTTCAATTGCAGAAACAAATACCTAAGGCACAGGTACAACATCCCCTTCCATAAAGGGATGCATAATCAGGAGAGGAAGAGAGAGTAGGTGGTAAGAGTGTGAGGAGCTGCATCATAAGAAGCCATTCTGCCAGGGGCACTGCAGAGTGCTGCTTATCTTCCTGTGAAAACCAATCATCCACTTGTCAAAGGAAATAAATCTTAGTTGGTCTACAGGGGAAGACTTAACCGGGACATAAACACGATGGAAGAGACTAGAAGCAAATATGTACAAAGTGCAAGAAGAAAGACAAAGAAATGTTCAACAACCTCCAACTTTTCAAGTTAAGGGCAGAGGGATGATGGTTGCAGCTAAAAAAGTCAAAAGATCATAAAGGCCATTGAAGCCATAAGCAGTTTCTTTTTCTTATTTGTAATTAATAACCTATAAAGCTGTTAAAAGGGAAGAAGGCTCAGGTCACCAGCAAAGGATGCTCTTACTGTCTCACTGTGAAGATCCATGTCTCTTGGTCCTCAAACTTTAGTTGTTCGTGTCATTAGTATTGATGGTTCTGAAACAGGACTAGCCCTGTGTTAGGCAACAAATGGAGTATGAGCTAGTAACAAATAAGGCCCGGTGGGGATCCCAATCAATGTGTGTCCCTAGAAGTAAGACGCGGCTTCTTTCAGAGAAGTTTAACTAAAGAGAATCTTACCTTGGATCTATCCCAGGTAAGATGGCATCTTAGTTGGAGTTTCTATTGCTGTGAAGAGACAGCAGAACCACAGCAACTCTTAGAAAGAAAAACACTTAGTTGGGTTGGCTTATAGGTTCAGAGGTTCAGTCCATTATTGCCATGGAGGGAGGGAAGCATGGTGGCATTCGGGCAAACACGGTGTTGGGGAGTTAGCTGGGAGTTCTATGTCCAGATCAGCAGGCAGAAGGCCAAGAGAGAACACTGGACCTAGATTGAACACATGAAGCCTCAAAGCCCACCCCAGTGATAACATTTCCTCCAAAAAGGCTACACTTTCAGTAATACCACTACTCCCTGAGTCTATGGGAGCCATTTTCATTCAAACCACCATAGATGGTATCAACACACATTCCATTCAAAAAGGAAGAGTCTTCGCTCTTGTCTGCCGGTGATAGATGTTATGAAGCATTCGCACAATGGTAGTTATAACCTGAGGAGTATCTTCCACCACGGATGTCTCTGGCTTAGAATAATGTATTATCTGTGCAGACAGAAAGGAAGAGAGACCAAAGGCATAAAAGAAACACGAGGCACACCCAAGTATGTCAGATCTTCTTTCTCTGTTCTTTGGGTGTCTTCCTCCTTATGTGCTCCCGACAGTCTATCATTTCCCACTCAAGCCTATATCTAACCACAGCAGCTGGCAGCATCTGTACCTCTGTGCACCCTGAATGTTCACTTAGTGTTAGATTGCTCTTCAGGCCTCACGAAAATAAATAGGAGAAGGCTGATGGTCTAATCCACAGAAATCTACCCTGTCCTGCTCCAAGAGCAATAACCAAAAGAGGAAACCATGTGGTCATTGGGTTCTGTCTTAGTTAGGGTTTTTCTTGCCATGACAAAACACCGTGACCAAAAAGCAAGTTGGAGAGGGAAAAGGTTAATTAGGCGTATACTTCAGCATTGCTGTTCATCACTGAAGGAAGTCCGGGTAGAAACTCATGCAGAGGCCATGGAGGGCACTGCTTACTGGTTTGTTTTCCCTACCTTGGTCAGCCTG
>JAQHUG010000309.1:2141049-2180314 GCA_028555095.1 Dicrostonyx torquatus
CCAATCAGGAGTCCTGAAGCTTAGAAATCCCTCACCCCTACCTTTGTTACTATGAAACTCAGCCCGAACTGAATTTGTTGTTCTCCAGTGACTCCAATAAGCTGGGCACATGGAGAGTCTTGAGTTCACAAGCCTGTGTAAGAATAAAGGCTCTTTGCTTTCACATATAGGACTCAGTCTCCTAGTTGGTCTTTGGGGGATCTGTGACCCGGGCATACCATTAAGTATCTAACTACAGAGAGATTCCCATACCCTGCAATTAGCTTCATCCCAACTAAGATGAGGGTGATTACAGCATCTGCTTCAGAGGGTACTTGCAGAAGTTGAATGACACAGCTCACATATAGGCCAAGTGTAGTCTCTGCCATCATTATTAATTATTATTAGGTAACCCTTGACATTTGCAGAATTTAAATCCTGTTCTGGGTGTAATGGTAAAAATAAAACAGCACCATTCCCCAAGTAGCTGCAGTGGGCAGTGGGCAACAAGGGGCAGCAGATCCCAGGCAGGGAGCCCCATGGCAGGGCAGCCAGTCCCACAAGGAGCAGTAGCCATAGTGGATGAGAGACAGAGACGGATAGGCATGCCATGCAGAGTGATATATATTTAGTGGGCTATGGAAGGAAAGGGGAAAGGGGAGAGGGAGAAGAAGGGGGATGAGGAAAGAAAACCAGAGAGAGAAAGAGAGAGAGAGAGAGAGCAGGCTGAAGGAGGCAGGATATCTGCTTTGCTCAGTGGAAGGGGAGGGTTTGGGAGAGGGTAACCAAGTGACAGATCAGGCCAGCAGATTACAACACTGGTTACTTAAGAGTTTTGCCTAAGTGTTACCCTCTCAGACAAATACCATTGTTCTATATTGTATGTCCAGAGAGGTTAAGGTAACTTTTGCAAGGTCAGAGCTGAGAGTAGAACTCAAGGTTGACCCCTTTTCTTTTCCCCATTGTTCTGAGAATGTGTCCACAAAATCCTCAACTTCCATACAGTTTATTGAAAATGACAGTACACTCAGTGAACAAGTAAGCCATTACAGAAGGTTTATGCTTCTTCAGTCTGTTTCCATCAGAAAAAGGGTAAAATGTGCCTGTCACTGCTTTTTTTCCTTTATGTGTGTGGTCCATAAGCTTGATATCTTGTAGACTCCTGTTAACACACACACACACACACACACACACACACACACACACACTCCTCCATTTTGAAAACCACCATATAGTTTGCTTGGAGACAGTCACATGAACCACTCCTAAGAGACCTTTCCCAAAGGAAGACCAAGTAAATCTTCCACATGAAAATGTAGTTTCTATGTGCATGCCCTAGAATTTCAAAGATTTTCATTCTTTACAAATCCTATTTCCACTATTTGGTTGAACCGAGTATTTGAAAATAGATTCCATACTTTAACATCAAGTACTACCAATGTGTGACTAATGCCTAAGTGAAATCACTTGACAAAGCTCCTTGACTTGGCTCTACTCCAGTGTTTCTACTTCTTTTAGATCATCATCACTGGGTGCCCAACTACTAAACAATGAACAGAGAAATAAGGGCCAATGTCCAAATTGAATGTGCAGCTTTAGGAGTTGGAGAGAGAAGGATAGCTCAGTGATTAAGAGAACTTCTTGGTCTTACAGAAGACCTAGGCTCTATTCTCAGCACTGACATGGAGGCTCATAATCATATGTTATTCCCGTCCCAGTAGATTGGATGTCCTCTTCTGACCTCTCCAGGCACCAGGTATGAATTTTGTACACAGACCTAAATGCAAGCAAGACACTCATACACATAAATCTAAACATTAGAAAGGGAGGGGTGGCTTTATGTTTTCCCAGCCTTATTCGAATCCCAGTTCTACCATCTTTCAGCTCTGTGACTGAACATCTTGAAGAACTTTCAAGACTCGGATACTACGCCTGTAAAAATGGGACAAGTAACAATGTGAGAAGGACTGTGGGTGTTATTTAAAACTGCCCACTTTATAGGGTCTGATCACCTAGCCTAAGTCTCAGGATGTGTCTGTGCTCCAGCCTGGGTTGACTGCAGTGGGAAGACACACACTAAATGTAGACAATGTCATCTCATGGCCTGTGGTCCTGGACTGAGTGAAAAGGAGAAAGCAAGCTGAATGGAAGCCTTCATCTCTCCGGGCTTCCTGACTGCATCTGCAATGTGAGCTCACAGAAGCAGATGCTCAAGCTTCTGTGTCAAGGCTTCCCCCTGTGACGGGCTCATGGTACTCTCTCTAACTGTATGCCAAAGTAATTCCTGCCTGCCTTAAGTTGCTTTTGTCCCAACTACAAGAAAAGTAGCATGTCATACTTGTAAAACAGCAGAATGACTCATCATTTGGACCTGAGAAATATTTCCTACTCCTTTTTATATAATTATCATTATGTGTGTATTAATTGCATCATTCTTCATGATTCATATGTAAATTTATATATTACACAATGTACTTCTTCCTCAAGTGATTGAAATCTTGTAGCTTCCTTTTATTTATCATTTTTGTCATGTCCTGTTTAAATTCTTCACAGAGTAATACAGAATATCAATTAACAATTAGCTTATTAATTACTGAACCAACATTGATCACCACATACTTATTTCTTTCAAAAACTAGTTCTCTCTATTCCTCACATCAAGACCCTGGATGGAACATCTGCCTCCTGCGGCCCCAGCCCCTCCATGCAGCCTTCAGATGAAATTCTCTTCATCATTCAGGGATTTGCTTCACTGTTTCCTCGCATTTCTGAGACACAGCTTTTAATCTGTCAATCTACAGCAATACGCTCCAGTTAGTACTGAGAGCATCTGGAGGGCTCTCCTCATTCTCAATCCTCCCACTCCTGTGATGGCCATTCAGTCCCACACCCCAGAGTCTTCACCTTGACCATTCACCAAACATGCTGAATGTTGTCCAGCCTCT
The DNA here is from genome assembly GCA_028555095.1 of Dicrostonyx torquatus. Lineage (NCBI taxonomy): Eukaryota > Metazoa > Chordata > Mammalia > Rodentia > Cricetidae > Dicrostonyx > Dicrostonyx torquatus. Next base: position 2,143,974 of record JAQHUG010000309.1, read on the forward strand.
CTGTCAGTCACCTGGAGTTCCTGGGACTGTAAAACACAAACCTGCTTAAGCCTCTTCTCAATGCTTCCCCCTTGGAATTTTGCCTTTACACTAAAACACAATGTCTCTGCAGGCATCTTGTGTCAGCTGTAGTTTAAGCATCCTATTCAGAAAAAATAATCCTGCCTCTAAGTGCCCCACATGTTAAAAGACATAAAGTGACTTTAGCCCCAGCCCATCTCTAGCTCTTCTCCACTTCCTACCTAGATTCTACTCCTCAGTCTTAATCAATGGCCAGCAATTGTCCAAATGTGCTCTGTTCCACAGCTTCCCTAGAAAACTTCCCTAAGTCTTGGGTGCCTGTCTTCTATGTTTCAGTTTCTCCAGCCACTCAGCAGTTAACTCCTGTAGTAGCCATGACATACCATAGACCAATGACGTACTAGTATGTCAGGATTATTGACATTTAATGTCAGGACATTTGAGTTTTCTTCTTCAGAAAGAAAGATCCCTGTAATCAAGTCATCCTCTCCCAGAAAGCACTTCAGCACTTTCCAAAGAATGTGTGTTACAGAGCCTTTTGTTTTCTTCTTGAGACAGGGCTCTCACTATAGAGCCCAGGTTAGTATGGACCTAGCAATATTATCTCGTTCTTCCAAGTAACTAGAATTGCAGGCTATGCCAACATACATGTCTTTGTTTTCTTCTTTGTACCCTGTGGGTTCCCTTCTTTTTTTTAACTTAACATTTGCCAGCCTAGATATTGGTTTCTAGCAACATAACTAAATGGCAGTTCAATAATCTTGAAAGTAAGCAAAACTTGTTTCAATATTCTTAGTTCTCCAGTGCTGAAATCTAGAGACACTATTTTTAAAACCTCAGTGCCTTCCCTCCCAAAGTGACCCAGAAGAGACTTAGGACTATCAAATACACACTTCTGGCATAACACTGAAATAGCCAGAATACCCTAAAGTCTATTTCTCTAACCATACATGCATACATAAACACACTCACACATGTGTGTGTATCTGCCTACCTACTTACTGTCTATCTAATAATGCTTTTCTGATGAACATGTACCTTCATCAAGCATTATTAAAACAAACAAAAGAAAACCTCAGGGCCCGATTTTTATAGCCTTGTTAGAAAGATAAAGTGAACTTTGATGGCCACACAAAGACTCATGCTCAGAGATTTTCCAATCACTGAACACATGAATAAATTATCAATGCACTCAGCAGAGGCCTCCCCTCCTGCTTCCTAGAGACAGTAATGTCATTAGGCAGGCACTCCCTCCACTGTTCACTCCCGCATCTGTCTCCCAGTTCCACGGGGCGGGGGGAGAGCATGCCTCCAGATCAGCACAGGACTTAACCTTTTTCTGCCTTTGCAGAGCTGACTGCTCCCATCTAACACCCTCTCTATGTCTTTATTAACTTCAACCACTCGCCCTACTGAATGGTCCACATCAGGAGGAGACGCCACTCAACCCTGTGCCCTGGGCCTGCTGCAGATGGAGGTAGCTTAGTGAATGTTTCTGGAATAAATACACAAATTTGAATCCCTGTTTGTTGCTGAAAATTTTACCTTTTGGAATCTCTTGGAATATTGTCAACCTTACATGAATGAGGTCCTTCTACACCTGGGTGATCCAGACTTTAGATGGTACAGTCTTCCTGTTTTATTCACAGTGAATTCCTTACCATTGCTTCTGAAGGCTCAAAGCAAGCTCTTACCTCAGAACATACCTATATCATTCTTCTTCAAAATGAGCTTCCCCAAGATTTCCCCTCAAATTTACACATCTGGAGAAGAGCCCAATTTTATGATGATGCAAGAAACTTTAATCCCAAAGGCCTCAATGCTGTAGCTCATAAATATCAATGAAAATATTTCCAAGATGACAGAAGAAACATAGAAAGTCAAGTAGCTGTTAGGAGGCTAATGCTAACAGTTTTTAGGCAAGGAAAACGGTTGCTGGAACTAAGAGGAGGCAGTTGAGAGCAGATTCCATGACAGGACTAAACAGATGAGAATTTCTTAGACATCATTTGAAGGGAAATGGAAGGGACCAGGAGAAACTAGGGAAGCTGTCAGTGTGTCACGTCACTGTGATCCTGAGAGGGAGGTTGTCAGAAGTGCCCTTGACTGCCAGCAGTTAAAGAAATGTTCAGCAAGACCATCAAAGAAAGCTCAAGCTAGAGTGAGCTGTCAGAGGTGTTCCGTGTCTCCCAGAAACGGGGCTGACTTAGTGCAGGTGCAGAACTCAGTATTTTCTCTGAAGAATCATGGAGATGGATGGGCATAACAGAACACCATGGAGATATTTATAATTTTGGAGTAAAGCTACAAATTACTCTTCTATGCAACCAAATTCTTGGAAAGGACAAGTTATGGGAGAAAGGATTTAATGTGGTTCATGGTTTGAACACTACAGTAGTTTGAATGAAAATGACCCCATAGGCTCATAGGTAGTGGGGACACTATTAGGCTTTGTTGGAATAGGTGTGGCCTTGTGAATGACATGTGTCACTTGGAGGGTGTGTGCTTTGAGGTTTCAAGTTCTCAAGCCAGGCCCAGTGTCTCTCTTCCTGCTGCCTGCTGATCCAGATGTAGAACTTACCTCCTTCTCGAGCACCATGTCTTCTCTACCACCATGCTTCCTGCCTTAATGACATGGACTATAAACCTCTGTGCCTTTAAACCAGCCCCAATTAAAGTTTTTTCTTCATAAGAGTTGCCCTGTCATAGTGTCTCTCCACAGTAATAGACACCTTAAGTAAGACAAGTGCCTAGACCATCTTGGTGGGGAAGACCTAGTTTAGGAGTGGCTCATGGCTGGAACAGCTTCAGGTTGCTCACATATGGCCCCCAGAGAAGTGAAGGAAGATTAACACTGCTCAAGCTCTTACAACTTTCTTTCTTCCTGGATGCCATCTCACAGGAGTGTTGTCATCCACTCTCAAGATGTCCTCATTCCTTATTGACTCCTCTTCGGAAAAGTGCTCATAAACACACTCAAAGATGTGCCTCCTTATGTCCTAATTGTTTCTTAATCCAGTCAAATTGGCAATCGAGTTTAACAGCACTATACTGTCCTTGGAAGACTTTGCTACATTATAAGAATAATTTCTGATTTGGTGCTGGGTCCTACTAAGAAACTAAAGAAGTTGCTGACAAGGGAGCAAATTTTGAAGCAATGTTAATTGTCTGTAATAATGTAGATGATTTCTGATCCACCAGACCGTAGGCACTGCACTCCATCAACAATGTGGTATTTATGAATCAGGCATGCACAGATCTAAAGGCACAAATATTTTACATGAGAAAGTAGCCCAGAATTTCATGGTTGTTGTTTTTGCTAGACTCTCAGTCTCTTGACTCTCAGCCCACATCTGTGACCTCATGGGAAATATGTTATAACCAGTTGACCAAAAAATAAAATTGTCAGAATTAGCTTCAGATTCTTCTTCATGATAATCTGAAGACCCTCCAGAAATAAACAGCTGTAATAGCACAATCATTCATAAACAACACTTAAGGATGGGAAAAGTTTCCATTTTTCAGAATGTCAAGGAGTGTAGCTGTTTGTGCATTTGTTTGCAGTAAGACCTAGCCAGAGGTGCAGATCTACCCTGATTCTTGTTCAAGGACTAGCAGCATGGCCAAATGGTCAAGAACATGCTAATAGCACTATTGGGAAGCTGGGGAATCATCGTGATTCATGTAGCCATATAATAATATAATTTTCAGTAATAAAACAAACTACTAAGCAAGCAACAGCATGGACGGACTCTTCAAGTGATTATTTAAAGATTAGGTAGCATAAAAGGGTGACATATAACTGATTTCACTTGGAGAACCACATAGAAAAAAAAGACTGTAGAAACAAAAACTGACCAGTTGTTACTGCAGGCTGATGTACAGAAGACGTTACTCAAAAAAAAAAATCCAGAGATTTCAAATGAAGGATGAATTTTTTTTGTATCTTGATGGTAGAGGAAGCTGACACCTATTAATGCTTGTCAAAAAAATTAAAAGCATCTGAGTAATGGTAAATTTGACTACGTAATGAGTTTCAGTAATGAAAGAGAATGAAGCATGATGACTATATTAATACCTGACAAAGTATACTTCCCACAAAGATCCTTCTTTCCACCCTATCTAAGCCTCAGAGTATCACTTCAGAATGAAGGGAAAAATAATGTAAGACTTGGAAGACAGGGAAAGGACTGTGTTATGCAGTCTCCTGAGCACAGCACAGCCAATGCTGTCAGGACCTCGGAGCACCTGTGGATACCTGCAATGCCTACAGAGAAGTGGGAGTAACAACAGTCAATAATAGCCCAAGGAGGGACTCATAAAACCCTACCCCTTCCGACTGGGAGACTGGCTACTGACAGATGCTGAGGGAGGGGTGGCCACTATTATCAGTTATGTACCCCTGAGTAGCTGACCAATCTCCAGTGACCAATTCTAAACGCATGGCCACATGGATGATCTAAGTTAATCTCAGTGGGTCTCAAAATATAAAAGATAAAAAGAAAGACATGACTGTGAGAAAAGGAATTATAGGTAAGGAAAAGGTCCCAGAAGTGGGAGGGAGATTAGGGAGGAGGGCATGTTATGCTAACCAGAAAACCTTTTATACATGTATGAAATTGTTAAAACCAAAGATCCATATATAAAACAACAATAAATACTTAAAAGTCAATTATGTAAAATTTTGACTTGAGGAATGATGTTGACAGAGGTTTCTGTCCTGCCCGGACTCGCAGCTATTCATCCCAAAGAACTACACAGAGGTCTCTACATTAATTATAAACTGGCTGGCCTATTAGGGTCCAGCTTCTTAATAACTAATTATTTCATCTTAAATTAGCCCACAATTCTTGTCTGTGTTAGCCATGTGGCTTGGTACCTTTTGTCAGTGAAGCCTTCTCATCTTGCTTTCTTTGTGTCTGGGTGACAATTTGCAAGCTGACCATTTTCTCTTTCCAGAATTCTCCTGTTCTTGTCATCCCACCTATACTTTCTGTCTGGTCGCCCTGCCTATATTTCCTGCCTGGCTAGTGGCCAATCAGCATTTCATTAAATCAAATTATATTAAAACAATACAACTGGCAAGTCTTTAAAGGTATAAGATTATTGTCCCACAGCAGAATGAGATCAATAAGATCAAATAAAACTCAGTGTCATATCAAGAAAGGAAATCACAAAGAATTTCATGAAAGACAATATTGGAAATAATGAATGAAACCATATTCTAGCTATTTGATATTAACAAAGTTAGCAAACTTTTAGTTAGCAGACCCAGAAGAGTAAAGATAGATACAACCAATATATATGGTACCACCTTGTTCTCAGAAGATACTCCATGACATCCAAGTACCTGGTGAATGATCGGTCAAATCTGATATATTCTGGTTTTCTATACACTGCCTTAGGGTTATCATTGCAGTGATGAAACACCATGACAGAAAACAATAGGAAGAAAAGGATTTGTTTAACTTACACTTTCAAGTTAGGTGTACCATCACTGAAGGAAGTCAAGATAAGAACTCAAACAGGACAGGAACGTGGAGACAGGAGCTGATGCAGAGGTCATAGAAGGGTATTTCTTACTGGCTTGACCTCATGGCTTACTCAGGCTGCTTTCTTATAGAACCCAGAACCACCAGCCCAGGTGTGGCACCACCCACAGTGGACTGGGCCTGCCCACAAAAATCAAGAATAAGAAATGTCCTACAGAATTGCCTGCAGCCTGATCCTAAGACATTTTCTCAATTGAGATTTCTCTCTTTCAGATGACTCCAGCTTGTGTCAAGTTGACATAAAATTAGTCAGCAATATACATATATAGAAAAAGATTAATTTCTAAAGTAGGTAGAGTATTAAATTAACAATAATGATAAAACAGAATATAATATGTTCTAATAAAAGTTACAGGAAGAAGTTCTCTCTTGAAAGAGTCAAGAAAAATATTAATGAAAGAGGAGCATGGAAAACTGTTGAGAAGAAAGGACAACTGTACCAAGAGTGAAAAGAAAGGTAGTAAGGTCATATTGTAAAAATAAAATTTATACCAATAATTTTAACAACATGGAGATTGGAGAAATTCCTTTGATAAAGTAAAAATTCAGAATTCAGTCAAGAAAAACCTTTATCAAGTATTTAAAGAATAAATAATACCATTTTTTATTTTTCTTTGTAGACTTTTTAAATTTATTCTTTGTGTCTTTCACATCATGTGTCTGGATCCCATTCATCTTTCTGTCCCTTTATATCTGTCCTCTGCCCTTGCAACCTCCCTGTCAAAATAAAATAAAATAAAATTTAAGAGAAGAAAGAAAGAAAAAAATCTCATCATGGAAGCTGAGGTATAACCCAACAAGTCACACAGGATATCCTTTTGTCTCTACTTGGGTGTTTACTGCATAGAGTCATTGATATGGATCTACATCTCCGGTTTCTGCTTTACCCTTGATGCTGGGTCCTCACTAGGACTTCTCTTGGATATTCTGTTGCTATCCTGCATCACGGAGATCCTGCAGCTTTGGATCTGCAGAACATGCCCCTCCACGTGCTCCAGTAGATCACGGATAGGGTGGATGTTGGGGTGAGCCAACTCATAACCCTGGTTCTAGGCCTGGGTACAGTTGGTTATCCTGCCATCTTTTCCCCAGACCTCTTCAGCATTCTGGAGTCCTGCAGCCCATCAGTTCCCTTGCCTGCTGCAGGCGGCAGAGGAAAGGGGAGAAGGTATCTTTGCCTTACCCTCATCAGCGCACAGCAATCAAGGGGGCGGGGCCAGCCACTCCACTCTCAAGCCCATCATTTTCATATAAATACTTCCAAGAAATTCACAAAAGCCAACATTACCCAGACACATAAACTAGATGATAAATATTCCAAGGAGAGAGGTTATAGACCAATGTTTCTTTGTGATCACAGATGTAAGCTTTAACTACATTTTAACAATAAAAATTTAATATTATATCCAAAACTCTGAACAGTTAGAGATGTGCAATTTTATGTCTTGTCTTGGCTAGGCTGAGTTATAGCCAGATATCTGGTTAAACAATACAGTGTGTGTTGATAGTGAGAAAACTGTTCCAGACAGGCATTTGAAGTGGTGAGCTAAGGAGCACATGGCCCTTCCCCAGCATAGGTGGGTATCACCCTTCTCTTTGAAAGTCTGAATATACCAGAGTAAGGTGTAATGCTTTCTCTTAAACTGATTGGTTGAACTGAAAGATCAGTCTCCCCTGCTCTTATACCATCAGACTTCCACTTTTCTGAGTTACACCATCATTGTTTTAGGTTGTGAAAAGCAAGTCAAAGACTTCTTGGTCATGTTAACAAATTATTTATTATTTAAAATATATACATATAATATTATAATTACTATGGATCTCTAAGCGTTTGAGTCTCCTGTTGGTTCTTTTTCTTTTAAAAATCCTAACATAATGACTAAATGAAATACAGGAATTTCATTTGACATTGAAAAAATAGAAGTCTGTATTTCAACAGAATAAAATGAGATCAGTATAATTAGTTAAATGATATAAACAAAATCACTTGACACAATTTTGCATATATTCACAAAACAAGCAGAGAGATGCACACTAAAAGATCCAGTCATAGTGTTAAAATTACTTGACATTAAAAAACATCTCGAAAGTCCTGCAACAATACCTTATTAAATATTGAAAACATTATAGTTTTCTCCGTGATACCAGACACTCTGTTCTTATGGCTTTCATTTAGTGTTATATAGGACAACCTAACCATTGAAATAAAGCACAAGAAAATTTTCTATTTGAAAATAAAACTATATTCTTTCATGTATAACATTTTAATCCACTTTTAAAAAATCATCAACATATTAAAATCTGCTCTTTACATATAATAATGTCATGGAACAGGGCCCCAGAGTACATGGTTAACATACAAAAATCAAGTGTGTTCATAAACTAGTAGAAATGAAATTTAAACCAAATACTAACTTGAAATAACACCAAAACCATCAGACATTTAAATACACACACATACACAAATATAATCAACAATTTGCAAAATCAACGCCACGTTGAAAATCCTGAGACATTAGTTATAATGTTTGAAGCATCAATGGATGGCAGTATATTATCATGGTCATGAATTAAAAGAGTCAAACATTTTGAGATGTCAGTTTTCCTCCTTTCGCTCTATGTTTTTCAATACGATCAGTATCGGTGTCACATTTCTTATATTCCTCAGGCCCTCCTTCCCAGGATGGTGCTGCCCACAGTGAGCTGAGCCCTCTCACATCAATCAATAGTCATGCAAATGCCCCACAGATATGTCCACATGCCAGTCTTATGGAGGCAATTCCTCAATTGAGATTTCTTCTTCCCAGTTGTAAAATTGAAATTTAAGCTAACAAAACTATGATATTTTCTTTTTATATTCAAATAAACTGGCTTTTTCAAACCATATATTCTTTTCATGGTTCCCTTCCCTCAACTCCTCCCAGATTCTCTCCCACCCACCCTTTCCTTTTCTCTTGGAAAACAGGTATCTAAACATAAATAATAAAATAAAAAGCACAATAGAACAAAACAAAAAGAAAAGAAGAGCCGAATAGGAAACACAAGAAACACATATAGACACAGATATAAACACTCCCACACACAGAAGTCCCATAATAATACAGAATTGGAAATCATAATATGCCTGTAAGGGAAAAAATAGCACAAAAAAGATACTCTGAGACAAAGAATCCTCCAGAAATACCACTGAGTTCATTTTGTGTTTGCCATCTACTATGGTATTTTCCACCTTTTCTCAACTTTGATACACAAACTTATCAATTTATACCATAACTTTTCCTTTTTTGTTTATCCCCCAAGATCTTCCATTAAATATCATAATATTTGCTGCCTTTAAATTTTCCACAGTTTTAAAGACCAATGTCTCTTTAAATATACAGTCTTTTAACGGAAAGCTCTTATAAAATCAAAAGCGGTTATATACTTTCCGACTCCAAAGGGAATAGTCAGAGCATAAAAACAACCATGCTTAGGCAAAACCAACCTCCAGCAGCAGTAAATAGTTGTGCATGTACTGTCTGGGACTCCCCACGTTCTGGGTGTCAGAGGGCTTAGGCAGCTTCACTTCTTTAGCGCTGCTATCTTCAGATCACAGCACTTCTCCCAGGCGTGGGCTGGCTTCACCCCACACCTTCCACTCTCCTGGATATCTCATGGTCCTGGCATCTCCAAGACCATGGGTTTTTACTGTATTGGGCTGTACCTTTACCAGCGGATTTTCCTGGCCACCCATAGTTCCTTTGTTTCACTCCATGACTATTTCAATCCTGGTGACTTCAAGGAAACTAAGGCTGCAACGAACCCCAAGGAAATGCTTTCCAGATAGTTCCCCTTGGCGATGCTGGTTTGTATTGATCTCAGCTGACTTTTCAATCCTAGGTAACCGGCACTCATTGTCCTAGGACAGCAAAGGTTTCTCTTTAGTGCTGCTGGTCTCTTATTACACGCAGCTGATTCTCCAACCCAGGCTAAGCAAAAACCACAGATAACTAACTCAAAATATCACTTAAGTATCTGGGATAGAGTCTTTAAGAGGCTTTCAAACTTCCTAGGAGCTAGACTTCCATCATCTACATTACTCTCAGGATGTCTTCGATTCCAGCATGAGCTCATTGAGCTCTCAGCACTCAAGTTTTCCAGTCCAAAGTTCAAAATGTCACTTTCATTCTCCCCTAAAACATCATGGCCAGGTCTACTACAGGAATACACCAGGATAATGAACTAGAAAACCTGAAAGGATCCACAAAAAGGAGATTAAATAAGTAAGAGAGAGGGAGAAAGAGAGAGAGAGAGAAAAGATAAAAGAAAGGAAGGAAGGAAAAGAAAGAAGGAAAAAGAATAAAGGGGAAGGAAGGAAAGAAGGAAGGTAGGGAGGGAGAAAGAAAGAAAAAGAAAGAAAGAAAGAAAGAAAGAAAGAAAGAAAGAAAGAAAGAAAGAAAGAAAGAAAGAAGAAATATGTAACCTAATAATTTAATTGGACTGTTCTAATAAATATTTTAAAAATAATCCACTATCTATCTTCTTGAAGTTTTATTACTCTCCTCCCAAAGTAGAATAAATATTTTTAAGCTCATTTCTTCAGACTCTAATCACTCGGCTACTAAAGCCATATAAAGACACCACAGGAAATCTGGAATCCAGTAACTCAAAAATAAATGCAAACTTTCTTAGTAAAATGCTAGCAAGCCAAATTTAACAACATATCAAAAGGATTACTTATCCTGGCAAAATGAAATTAATCCCTAGAAACAAGTAGGCTTAACATATACAAAGTAATCAATATGATACACCACACTAACAGAACAGAAATAGAAAGTACATCAACATCTCAGTAAATGGAACAAAAGCATTTGATGGATCCCAGCACCCTTTCATGATTAGATTCTCAGGAGTCAGTATGGAAAAGCATTTGCTGTACATAATCTAAGGACCACTGACGAAAAGATCAAGATGATATTAATGTGAAAAATATAAAAGCTTTTTATTTAAGATATCATACAAAGCAGAGAGGATTCCCTTGATGCTTGACACATTATAAAGCTGAGTAGCCCACTCTTGCCATATTTGTTCAACAAAGTACTCTAAGCTTTAGCAATCATACAAAAAATTACACGCAATAATTAGATATGTAAATCAAAAGAAAGAAAATTATTTATTTGGCATTAACATGAACTTACGTTTCTAAAGACTCCATACTAAAAAAATGTTTTAGAATAAACATTTGCAACTTATAGTAAAGTTACAGTACACAATATATACAATATTAACATATATAGCCTATCTATTAATGATTACTTATCTGAAAGGGACATGAAAAGCTTTAAAGCAAAGAAAACCAGCCTACAAATCACAATCCTAGAGAACCTAGACAACAATGAGGACCCTAAGATAAATATACATGGATCTAATCAACGGGGGAAGTAGGAAAAGAAAAGATCCCCTGAGTAAATTGGGAGCGTGGGAAAGGGTTGAAGGGGAGGGGAGAGGAAGGGAGGGGAGCAGAGGAAAATGTGTAGCTCAATAAAAGCAATTTAAAAAGTCAAAAAATTACACCAAATTTTTACAAACAAATTTATCTACAGACTAAAAACATTAAAACAGTCCTAAATTTAAATAATTTATAAAATTGGAGGCAATATCCTATGTTAATTGAAAACTAATAAAATTCCCGTATTACCCCCAAATGATATACAGAGTCAAAGCAGGGCCCGTGAAAATTGAGAAATGAGGCTCAGTTGCAGAATGGCTGTCCAGCATGAGGGAGCCCTTATGTTCAATCACTGCAAATAAACCAAAAGTTTTGAAACATAAAATCCCAATGTCATTTTCACAGAGATAAGGAAGACACTTTAAAAATTCACACAGAACCAAAAAAGACTGAGTAACATTATACTCTAGACAAAGAAGAGCCACGTTGGAAGCATCCCACTTCTGGATTCCCTACAGAGTTGCCGTAATCCAAACAGTTTGTTACCAGAGTAAAGACAGACAAACCATGCGGGAAGTCTAGAAATAAACTCACATTTATTTATCTATAATCAGCTGTGAGTAACAAAGTGTATGTGGTCAACAAATGCTTAACAAAAGCACCAAGAATACACAGGGAGAGTGGGCAGTCTCTTCAGCTCATACTTCTGGGGAAGCTGGATATCCACATGCAAAATAATGAGGTTGGATATGTCATGCATAAAAACCAACATGAAATTGATTAAAGATTTAAATATTGGGCCAGAAAAAGCAAAACTCCTACAAGGAAATAGGAGAAAGGTTTCTTGACATTGGCCTTGCTCATGGTTAATTTGGATGCGACCCCAAATGCTAAAAGACAAAAGCGAAAACAGACAAGAGAGACTGCACCAAACTAATAACCATCTGCCCCGAAAGTGATGTCACTAATGGGATGAAAAAGGAACTTGAGGAATGGAAGAAAATGCTTGCAAAACATCATTGACAAAGAGTTAATGTCCAAAATATATAAGGAATGACTACAATTCAACAGAAACAAAACAACCTAATCTTTAAAGAAGTAAAGGGCCAAACTGTCATCCAACATGTAAGAAAATGTCATCAATCACAAGGGAAAGTAAATTAAAACCAAAGAGATATCACTACAATACCTGTTAGAATGGTTATGATCCAAAGATGAGATAGTCACTTAAATGAATATAGAGAACCAATGGAGAATCATATGAAATCTTGGTGGGAATGTAAAATAGAACAGCCATTGTGAAAAACAGAAGCAATAAGAAAGAATACATAGAACACGGAGTCTACACAAAGACTGTAACTGAAGGCCCCTACGGAAGCATAGATGAGGAGAGCCAAGTATAGTCCTGGATAGGTGCAGGAAGCTTTAGGCCCATACCCAAACCAGAAATGTGACCTCAGATATTGGTCCGTCCTGCCTTTGCCTTGAGGTTGCAGCAGGCATTAATCCAAATGAATGGTGTTTCTGTTTTGTTTGCTAGCTTTTTGTCATTCACAGATACTACTGAGGCAGCAAGTTTTGTGCCAAACCTTCCATGGGGCAGACTCTTGAGGCTCGCCATGTCTTGAAGGCTTGTTTAAGAGTATGCTCATCTTATTTCTGAAACTCATTGTGAGAAGTTCCTGGAAGTCTTCATGCATATTGAAGAACACAATGAGAGGATACATGTCCCGCAAGTTTCTGAGAGGCTCCTTCCAGTTATTGACATTACGTGAACAGTGGAAGATAAGCTCCAGGGTTCTAGAGCCGCATCTCCAACTATGGCTCTCATCAACCTCTGACAGCCTCACAGTGTCCTGAACCTTTTCTTTAAAGGACCAGTCCTTTTCATCTGCTGTCAGAGTCATAGTACCATTCGGTCTGAGGGCTTTCTAGAATCCCACCTCTGGTCACACTTCATCTGCTTTGCACCTTCAAATTGCATCACATCTTATAATCTTTTGATCTGCTCTGAGAAAGCACAATGATGTGTTTCATGGCTATCCACATATTTATTCATATTTATTATAGACAATATGCAGTTGGTTTCTTAGCTGCTGCCAGGGCTGTTGATTGTCTTTATTCCTTGGGCCAGTTCCCTAAGCGGCTTTATATTTCAACAAGCCATGTCTTAGCCAATGTTCAGTCTTGTTTCCCCAAATTAATAAAAGACTTTTCTCCAGTTGAACGGTATAATATATCTGTGGTTTTGCCATCTCATCTCCTTAGATGTCCAAGAATTACCAATTGTGCAAAGTTTCAAATCTTAGATGTAATTCTTATGTTTGGGTTCTCAAACTGCAGATCATTGTAAAAATACTCTAAAATGTTATCGCTTCTACAATAGTCATTATTAGCAACTAAAGCATTTCTTAAAGCAGCAAATAAGAATAAACTGAGTGATCCACTAATCACCAGTCTGTGGACACATCTAAAGGAAGAAAATCCATATCTCAAAGGATTATCTATACTCCCAGATTTATTGAAGCATTTTTAAGAGACATGGGATGGAAACATCTGTCAAAATATGGATAAAGAAATTATATCATGTATATGTATTTTACATATCTGTGTGCTGTTTATATAATAAAATTTTATGCTGCTATTTTTAAGTCCAAATCAAATCATGGCCTTTGCAGGAAAAATGGAAGCAATAAGAAATCACTATGTTAACTGAAATAAGCTAGGCCCAGAAAGACAACTACTATATGTTTTCTCTTGCTTCAAGGAAGCTTAAACATGGTGGGAGTGGGTAACAAGTTACAGATAAAGAGAACTGAATGCTACAAATACAGACATTAGTTTGGAGGAGTTGTGCTATGAAGGAGAAGAGAAAAACTAAGCAGAATCTGGATGGGAGTAGAAGATCAAAGGGTTCTCTCTTAATAGAGCATTTTATGAAATCATATTCCAATTCATTGAAAAGGGAATTATACAGCTGAGTGAGAGTGAGAGAAAGGGCATCATTAGGAATGTCATCCATTATTGCTAGAGACTATGAAGGTCTCAGCTGATGGCTGTTTCCCCCATTGGGAGGGATTCTCCTGGTTTCTCTGTAGTCATCAGTCACTAAGATGCTGGAAGCTGTTGACTCAGTCTTGAAATCCCAATCAAACACCTATGACAGCTTGTAAACACTTTGGCAGTTCTCTGAATGTTTAGCTGATGATTCTTCCTGACACACTGAAGGCTCGACTGTCTTCCAAGTAAGAATGGTGTGTCTGGCACGATACAAACATGACAGGTTACAAAGAGCCTTAGAGAGCTGCTGAGCCACCAAGTAGAGGAATACAGCGAGCCTTCAGAAGCCGGTAATTCTAACACAGAACAGCACAACAAGAGTTTTCTCTTGTTTTTGAAGCAAATAAATGTAACTACAAAGTAAGTTGACACTTTTAGTTAAATCACAGCAAAAGAGAATTCTTAATTTAAACAAAAAGCCTAAGCATTTTTATAACAACATAAACAATGAATATAATGATTAAAATACAAAATGCAACATTTACTCTTCTTGTTTTGTTTTGTTTTTTGAGACAGGGTTTCTCTGTTGCTTTGGAGCCTGTCCTGGAACTAGCTCTTGCAGATCAGGCTGTCCTTGAACTCAGAGAGATCCTGCCTGCCTCTGCCTGCCGAATGCTGGGATTCAAAGGTGTGTGCCACCACCGCCCAACTTTATTCATGTTTTTAACCCAAAAACAAGAGAAGTGATGCAACATTTCAGTTTGCCGTAGTGTTCGGTCTCTACTAGGTTCTCTTTTCCTTTTGATGGGGTGTTATTTCCATCACATCCGACATACCTGATGTGTGTTTACAGTTCTTTCACTGTGATAACTTCTGCAGTAAGAAGCAGTGAAGAGTCTGCTCGGTTTAACTCTGCATAAAATGACCCTAACCTTTGGATTTCCCAAATACCTTCTCAGGATACAGGACGTCCATGCTGAAGATCTCCTGTGCTCATATTTACAGGACTTCTTATGGGCATGTATATGCGCAGCTCCAGCACTTTTTGGGGTCATTAGCTGGAGAATCCACAGTATTTTTCAAGTCTCATTTCCCTAGAAACAGATGTACCTTCAGGAGAGGTGTTGATTGAGGCTGCACACTGAATAACTTGAAGGTAGTTTTTAGAAGAAATTTTCATGCTCAAATTTTCACAATAATAATGACATGTTCCTTATAGACATTTCTGTGTGCTGTGTGCTATGTGTTGCGTGCTGGGCTGTGTGGATAGGACATCTTTACATTGAAGGGTGTGTGTGTGGTGATAATTTGATGGTTTGCATTTTCTGCTTGCTTGAAGATGATAAAATGCAAGACGGCCCTAACTTTTAAGATGTGTCCTAGCATTACCTTGGCCATGCAATAATTTGGGGGCCAATTTATATTTGCAGATCTTGTGTGTATCATATCTTACAGGAAATCATCACATGTATGATTTCATCACCTTATTATGACTTAGTAATTTATATTCAGCAGGCATATTTTCAAAATATATCTACTTCCGTAAAGCCCAATATAGTCGATACTTGCACTAAGTTGTATGAACGCAAACAAGTAACGGGACTTGCTTGTATTGGGAGGCTCCTATCTCTCGATTCCTATTTGTCTCATGTTCATATTTTTATACCTCAAAGATACATTATCTTCATATTAAATATAAAATCATGTATAATTTGAATTATATTTGTTTTATAAGCCAGTTACCATCTTAGCAGTGGGAACCAGGGTGTTGACTTGTGGAAGAAAAACAGTCTCCCTTCCTTTGTCCTCTCCTAATCCCTTCCTTTGTCAAAAACCACAGTGCAGACTATGACAAAGGACAAAGCACGAGTCAGAGAGATCCTGCCCGTCCAGCGTTCCTTCTGCAGACCCTGGCATTGGCACATGACACAGTGCCAGGGCCCTGCCTGCCTATTAACCTAATTGACAGTGCTCATGACATGCGTCAGGACGATTCCGCTCAGAACCACTAACCGATCTGAGCAAATCAGAAAGGGAAAAGCCTAATCCCTCCCCCTCTTTAGCTGTGAGAAGAATAAGTCGGCAGCTTGCTTGTTGAGGGTCACAACAAAGCTCAAGAAGAAATGATTCACAGGAAACATCCGAGCAGAGAGGGGAGGGAGCTTCCTGGGACACAATGGAGGCCTGTTACTAATGTGCTCGCATAATCAGGAGACAGCGTGTGATGACCAACAAAGGGATTTTCAAAGTGTTCCTGGACAGTGATGACTAAAATTATTCATCTCGAGACAGGCGCTTTAAATGTGAAGGTCCAAGACAAGAAGAGCAAGAGAATTACAGAGGGCAAGTGGGGCTGTGCATTGTGATACTGGTAAATTAGTAATAGAGCCTCAGGCTTTATGCCAAAAGAAAAAAAAAATCTCCAAACCATGGCTCAAAATGTCATGAGACGTGTTTAACAGGATGCCAAAAAGTCAAATTCACTTCCCTTATCTAGCAGAAGACAAAAAGACATATATTTAAGATGCCCCAATTCAATCTCATCTACAAGATCAAGTGAAGCCTGCTATTCTCACACAGTGTACTTCCCCACATCTCTCAATCCTCTCTATCTCATCAAAATGGAGAATTTAATTAATGAAACAAATGAAAGTTATTCATTCATCCCTCTTTGAGGGGGCTATGGGATGTCCCACAGTCAAAACAGGGGAGCCCAGATTTTTATCACTTCTTCTTTCATGCACCCATTTAAACAAGGCAGATTTTGCCTTGTGGCAACCAGTGTGTCTGGGTTTCCAGAGTATCACACCTCACACACTGTGGGCATTAATGGTTCTCATTGGTTTAAGACCGTGAGAAAATACTGTGCCTGTTTCTTAATGATAGTGATTTGATTTCTGTGCCTCTAATTTTGATTGCAGGCATCTTAAAAACTCACCATTTACTTATGAAATTAATATGTATCAAGTTTGTCATATTCCCTGAGACATCCCTGTTCCCTCAAGTCGGTGTGGATTCTGCAGGAAGCAAACGACATGTGAGGGAAGTCTTTGCACTGCTCTGAGCATGTGCGAGATGCGGATTGGTATCACGTTAGGCTAACGCACTGGAGGCTGATTTTACACTCATCCCTTGGAGATTGTTTCTTCTACACTAAACTGAAAGCTTCCAGAAGGAAGCTAGTGGATTCTGTTTGTTTGCATTTTTGTTTTTCTGTTGCATATTACCCCCACATAAAAGTCCATCAACATTTTTTTACAAATATCAACACAGATACCAACAAAAAGTATACAAAATATTGTCAGTTATTGGAACAAAATAAAAATGTAATAAGATTGGGATTTTAGGAGATCCCTTGCTCGTACTCCACTTTCGTTCGTTGATCCATTCGTTTGGTCTTAACATGAACTGTACCAAGATTTTACTATGCATTGAGAACAATGTCACACAATAAAGGCAAAACCAAAAATAAATCAGTAAACTCAGGGAGATTGTATTCTTCTGAAGAAAAAAGAAAGAAAAGAAGAAAAAGAAACAATGTGTGTTACGTTGTCCACACAGAAGATAGTCCACTTCTCTAGAAACGGAGAAAAGACACCCAGATGGGAAGACCTCTCTGAGCAGGTGAGATTTAACCTGAAAACTGATGGATTGGAGAATTTTAGCTATTTTGGAAGGTACAAAATTCTGAGACAGAAAACAAATTAGTGATGCACAATGTACTGAGAACAGCATTCACCCGAAGTGCATTATCTATTCCAGACCACAGAACGCGACCTTATTTCTAGATAAACTATTTGTATATATTAAGTCATCCTGGAATAGAATATACCCTAAGAGGAGGGAAATGAGAACACTGACATCCAGGGAAGAAAGACATCTGATGATAGGCGGAGATGGAGTGATGCTACCACAGCCGCTGGCTAGGAGCCACAACAGCTGGGAAAAGAAAGACAGGATTTCCTCTGGATCCCCCTCAAAGTCATGGCAGAGCCTCCTATTATGTGGGAGACTGAGTCTCTATTGTCTCAACATACCCAGAAATATATAATAAACTGTGACAAGAACCATAGGAAATGAAATGTGTTTAGGAAATGTCAGAAGTGATGGAACAGAGAATTAATTTATTGCTGAGGTGGTTGTCTAGCAAACCACACCATGTTTACTGAAGATGATGCCAAACAGCAAAGTCATCACAGACAAGTGGATTGGATTCAATAGATGGAGCACCAAGATGTTCCCTGTGAACATCTAGGTTCGGACTAAAGTCTTAGGCTACATGACATTTTGGGCAGGATTTTTACTCTTTATGATTTTACAAAAGCACCGAAATAATACAGAAACAATTGTTACATATGAGGGAGTCTAAATAGGGTCTAATCAACATCAGGAAGGACTTTGGAGTCTTGAGCTGAAACTAGAATCTCCTAGATGCCGCTGAAAGGCAATTGAGCCGGTGCCTGTCATCTATGAAGACACAAAACACTGCTCGGAGTCTGACGAACTTCAAAGTGTCATATGCGTGATTGTCATTGTATTAATCTTTTAGTATAATCCTATTAAAAGAGCTTAAATTGAAGAACACAAAAAATGTAAAATGTGGTTTGGGAAAGAGCTGCAGTAGATAATTGCATAAAAGTGGATGAAAATGTTTTGAAATTCTTAATATTGAAAGAATAACTTAAACTTACATAAATAACAAAGGTCCAGGATTCAGATCGTTTGACAAGCATTTCTTTTTTGCCTTGTCAACTTCCATCCTCAAATCACTCATTATTTATTATGAAACCATTCATTTTATATTTTTATTTTTGCAATATTTGTCATATGTGAGTAATGTATTTACATCATTTCTACCCTTCTAACCCCCCAGGACTTCCCCCATTCCCTCTCAAATTCAAAGATCTTTTTGTTCTTTAATTATTATTGACACACATATATGTGTGTATGTGCACACACAACCTACTGAGGAGTTCATTTAATGTTGATTATATGTGCGTGTGTTTAGGAAGATCACCTGGCATTGGCTAGCTGATCATGATCTTTGTACCCAGGCAAAAAAAAAAGCTGTTTTCCCTCTCTCAGCAGCATTGATCATAGTTCTTCATATGGGGTGGGATCTTGTGAAGATTTCCCACCGTGTTGATAGATTGTTGAGACTCCTTGTCATAGCTTGAAGACAGTAGCTTGATGCTGTCATCACTGCCTTCTGAGTCTGACAATCTCCCTCCCCCACCTCTCGCTACCCCTTCTGTGATAGGATTTCAATCCATTTAACCAATGGCTTTGGGACAGCAAGCCCTAGAGCATGGCCTTGTCTGCCTATGACACAGTTTACAAACTGAGGGAGAGGTCAGGAGCCCATAGACTGTATTGGAACAATACAAAAAAGATTAGCATCACCCCTGCAACAGGATGACATACGAATTTGTGAAGCATTCCATATTTTTTATTTAGTATGTGTTTCTTGCTAATGTTGTTCTTGTCGGTTGTAGTTTTCATTTTGTTTATGCTATTACCTTTCCTTTCTCCTGCACAATACTTGATAGTCGTTCTTTTTTTTCTTTTTTTAGTATTACAATTTTTATTTATTTTTAAGTGTTTTTCATACTGATGTTTATTGAGCTGTATGTTTTTCTCTGCTCCCCTCCCTACCCCTTCCCTCCCCTTCAACCCCCATCCAAGGTCCCCATGCTCCCAATTTACTCAGGAGATCTTGTCTTTTTCTACTTCCCATGTAGATTAGATCTATGTGTGTCTCTCTTAGGGCCCTCATTGTTATCTTGGTTCACTGGGATTGTAATTTCTAGGCTGGTTTTCTTTGCTTTATGTTTAAAATTAGTTGTTTTTATTGTAAATACTTTTATGTTAGTATTAGAGCCTTATTTAGAAAATAAAAGGAAGTGTGGTGGGATTTCAATCCATTTAGCCAATGACTTTTGGGGCAGCAGGCCCTAGGGCATGGTCTTGTCGGCCTACCACATGGCTTAAAAGTTGAGCGAAACCAAGCACTTAGGAGGCAGAGGTAGGCAGATCTCTGTGAGTTCAAGGGCAACCTGGTCTACAAGAGCTAGTTCCAGGACAACTAGGGCTGTTACACAGAGAAGCCCTGTCTCCAAAAAAATAAAAACAAAAAGAAACTGAGGGAGAGGATCATGTGCTCTCTTGCACTCATGCACTCTTCGGTGTTTAGAACACGGCAGGTAGCAAAATGAAAGCATGCAGTTGGTGCTCTCTATCCCTGGGAAGAACGACAGGATGAAGGCAGCTGGATCAGCAGAAACATCTAATTGGTTCTGTATCAGTGAGTGTTTGTCCTTGTCCTATACCTAAATAAATTTTTGAGACTCTTTAACAGACTCTCATGGTTTCATGTAACACTGTTCCATGATATTCTCTCCACCTAAGGAGTAGAGGTGGTATTGTAAATGTACTCACTAGAGCTAGGTACAATGTGGTCACTTATTTTCTGTGCTTTTGACTAGTCGTAAATCTCTGAAGTTTTGATGTTCTGTCTTCTTCTTGATCCTTCCTTATGGCAAGGATTTCCCCTGAGTTTTCTAATCAAGGCGCTGATTTTCAATTCCATCCTCATTTCTTCAGTTAGAATTTTCTTCAGTATAGTATTTCTTTATTGAATTCAGTCTTCTTTCATTGTCCTTGCTATTTCACTCAACCATATAACTGTGTCCTCTTTGACTTAAGAATTTATTCTTATCCTCCTTCATTTCAAAGAGTTGTCGCTTCCAGTCCTCTCTAAAGTTCTTGTATCTTTTGATCTTGTTCATTATTGTTCTCTTAAAGTCTGTTCCCTGGGGTTCATATAGATGATTCTCGATGAAGAACATTTTTTGAGAGACTGATGGATTTTGGTAGAAAATATCTTACCTTTAGCTTTCATATTGTTAGTGTTTTTGCAAATCCTAAGTATTGGACTTCTCTCTTTGCATATCTAGCACAAGATTCTAGAGTCCCTGTGGGGAGTGGAGTTTGGTTCTATTTTTGCTTTTACCAAAATTTGCCTTATTTCAGAGCAGCTATGAAGAATTGGTGAGTCAGTTGTTGATCAGAGGGTTGGAACTGATTCCAATTTGGTGTTATCCAAGAAGGCATAGGGATATAACTCCTGGCTGGGTCATCTGGGCTGCCCCCACACTCCTGGACCACACTGCCTGAGCCAGGAAGTACGAAGACTGTGTGTGCAGAGACCCGGAGCACCCACTAGAGTGAACTTATATAAGCTTGTATGAGCAAAGTTAGGTCTGGGAGTGAGAAGATAGAATGGTAACAAGGTTCTGGATTACACACCAGGCTGATTTTCTTGGACAAAATGCACAGTCAGAGCTAGGTTTGGGAGTGCGAAGAGTGCAAGGTGGTTTACAATATCTATTAGCTTAGAAACTGCCTCCCCTGCCTTGCTGTACTGGAAAATGCCTATTTTTTTCAAGCCAACTTTAAATATTACCATTTCTACTTCCTTCTCACAGTATTACTCACTCCCTCTGGCTCAATTTGTTTTCTTGTTTAATTTGCTTTTATTTGTTAAGCATTTAGAATGTTTGAGCTTTATACATGAAAATGTATTAGCCATTGTTTGAGGGACTTTATACAAAATCAGGGAGAGAGAAAATGAATATGTGATTATAATGTGTAACATGAGGGCCTGCTCGCTAGGGTTTCTGTCCCACCCAGTACCCCACATTCGGCAAACCCCAAAGAAAATCACACAGAGAGTCTACATTAGGTTATAAATTGATTGGCCCATTAACTCAATCTTCTTACTAGCTCTTGTAGCTTATATTAACCCATTGTTCTTATCTATGTTGGCCGGCACCTTTTCTCAGCCAGGGAGCTCACATCCTGGTGGACTGGCAGGAGTGCAGGAAGAGCTTCCTTCTTCCCTATTCTTCTTGCGCCACCTCTACTTCCTGTCTGATTTTCCCGCCTATACTTCCTGCCTGGCCAATCAGTGTTTATTTAAAACATGGTTGACAGAATACAGACAATTCTCCCACATCAATAATATACAATTAATAGAAGTATTTTCAAAAACATTTACTTGGCTGAATTCATTGGCAGCAGGAACTATATATTTGACACAGATATAGACCTTCATGAATGAAATGTGTATATCATGAGACACATATATTTGCAAAACCTCTGAGAAGTGCCTCAGAGAAGCTGAATGAAGTTTCTTCTGCTAAGGTAAATGCTCAGAAAGATAAATGATCACATTTATCTATTTTTCTTTTGTGCTTTGAAATATAAAACAACCACAGAAAGGAAAATCATGCAATTAAACAAAAACAAAAAAAAATAGAACAAAACAGAGAGACTATCAAAACATGGCAATAAATAAAAAGGGTTTTTTTTTCAAGTACAATGTTTGGAAATATGTTTAAATGGGATAGAGATAATAATGTATATAGAATACAAATAAAGTAGATTCAGTGTTTACAAAATAGCTATTGGGAGGAAGAAAATTATGATAGAGATAAAAAAAATGTTAAAAGAAAATTAATAATAAACATTAAATACATGTAGTAAACCTGTTAAATGACAAAGAAAAAGGAAGGAAAACAAGAAGGTCAAAAAGAAAAAAGGAGGGAGGAAGAGAAGAAGGAAGTGAGGGGAAGCTTGTTCAGTGCCCCTCACCACTCTTCTGTAAGCGCTTCTTGTCGAGAACAGCCACTTCAGAGGAGAACAGCAGTAACTCAGAGGGCTAAGCTGCTACGAACAAAGGCTGCACTAAGTTCTCAGTGCAGTTGGTGTCACCCATAAATGGACTGCAATGGCCTGCTGACACCATTCATGTATCAACAAATACTTTATAGTATTGTTGTGAGTCTTTCAAGAAAACCCCTATATTCCAAGGAACTAAGTCCCCACAAAATGCCTCCCTGCCATCTTGATCTTTACTAATGTAACAGATTCTTCTTGAGGCTTTGAAAGCAAGTCTTTTTTTTTAAATAACTTGACTAGAGAAAATAAAACAGCTGTGATGACTTCTAAGTACTAGTTTCTTACTCATCAGTCTTATTAATCATCCGAATACATGCTAGCAGTTGCTCCTGAATATTACAGACACTAAAGGAGATGGTTGGAACAAGTTCAGTGGGTTATTTTGAAACTGTGACCCACATTGATGGGCTGCTATCTGAAAACAATCCCCAGCATCCCCTCGAAGAAATGTTGTTTCCAGAAGTTTTTCATGTGAAAGCTACTAGGGCTTTTGATATCAGTAAAAACAAAACTTAGCCCATGTTTCTGTGAAAACATGCTGCCAGGTAGAATTTCATTATGCGTGGTTATGACTATGTGAAAAATAACAAAATAAGCAAAATCTACTTCATTTTTCCCTTCCCTCTATAGCCTCTCTCAAAAAGCTCAAGAGAAAAACATATGGATCTAGCAAAATAATTTGACTCCAAAGGGAGGTGTGTGTATGTGCATTCAATTAAGCAAGCAATCACTACAAATGTTTGTACGCTGGGTCATTGGAGACAATCACTGAAGTTAAGCAATAATGGAAATTCTGAGCTTCAGGTTGCCTTGAAATTTGGAAACTCAATGTCCAGGGAACTCAGCACAGCATTCTTGCTGTACTGTTGACTAAATCAATGTCACTAGGTTAATATTTTCATTAGTAAGAAGAAATTTAATACAGAAATATCTCTCATGAGGCTTTAATTGAAATAAGGAAGGTAAAATTAGATCACAATCCACAGAAACAAGAGGAGGGCTATCCAAGTCAGACTGGAAAAGTTCCTGGGTGGGACAGTTTCTCACAAACCTCTTCAGGACACAGCAATAAGATGTGGGCTGGGAGAAGGACTACTTCATAAAAATAGCAAGTAATGGTGACATAAATAGCCTGGTATTTTTTGAATAAAACCACAGGCTATTTGGAAAGAAGATAGCTGAAGCGTAAGTAAAACTAGGCGAGGGAAAACATGGAGGGAAAGGATATTTTAGGCAGAGAAAACAGTGTGTGGGAAGACCCTGGGGAAGGGAGGAGTCAAACACATTTGAACATGTGAAAGAAATTCATTGTGGAGGGCACGTAGTGGGGTGAAGGAGACAGAGGTGAGTTCAGTTGGGTAGCTGGGAGGGTGAGGGCGAGCCATGAAGCGTCTGCTGAACATAGTAAATACAGGAGTCATTCTTGATTCACGAAAGTAAAATGTTAGGGGGCTTTGTAGAAGGGCAATATATAAATTATATCACTCTACAATTATAGTCAGAATAAATTCTGAGGAAGAAGAAGACCACATAAGGAAATACAGCAAGACTTTTCAAGGAGTGGGACTAGATGTCAGATATTTGGGTCAGATTTGCAATGATGGCTTAGACAAAAGGAAAATTGATATAATCATTAAAGACAGAGAAGTGCATGGTAGCTGGCACAGGAAACACCAGCTTATTGTACCACTGTAAGGATGACTGGCGAAGTTTAAGATTTGATACAAGACAACTTTATGCCGCTATTCTATGACAACAATGCAAAGGATAGAAAAAAGGTGGCCTGAATTTTTTTTAAATTAATCAGTTAATAAAAAGAGGATATGGTAACACAAAATGCCTAAGAAAGCATCCAGCATTTCAGTGATTTCAAGGAGAGACAGTGGAAAAAAGAACCAAAGAGGAACTGTGCCTTTGTTTTGAACTAGCTAATGAGTTGGGATTTTCATGGAGATAGGAATTATGGAAGAACATGGGAAATTTGGGCAGCAAATGAATAAATATGCTCACTGTAGTGAACACCTGTGGGACATGGGCATGAGTAGATATGCTAAAGAGAATCCATCACCTGGTCCAGGGGAAACCTGGCACTACGGACCCAGGTAACTGCCCAGGAAGAATACCTTGGGCAAGTCCAACTAGAATCCTCCCCTCTTCAGGGACGAACACACTACAGACATAAGTCTCTATCTTGAGTTCTTCCTTCCTGAAGTGAACTTGACCCTGGGAGCATGCTCACCCAGGACAATGTAGAGGAGTGACAACAACCAGGATAGAGAGAATTTAAATCATTTTCTAGTCTCTGTTTCATTCCAAAATTGCTGAAATCCACTAATTTAGATTAGTAAGTGCGGATGTCCTTGGGAGACACTAAAATTTCCTCCAAAAGTGACCCTCGCCTCATATGTTCCCAGTGTGTGCTAAAGTTGAACATCAACCATAGTAATAGAAGACGGTGAACAAGGCCAGTATCGAAGTAATTGAAGAGAAGGAGGAAAGCTAGAAGGATGAGAGCCCCAACAGATAGTGGAGAAGCCTAAGGCAGAGAGTGTCTTTTCAAATGAGCATAGATTTGTCACCCTCTGCTTCAAATATCTCTCAGTCCCCTGAGTGTCCACCTACCCATCCTCCACACCCATGTCCACCCATTCTCTCCAGAAGCCTTCCTTCATGCTGTCACTGTGCCTTTGTACTTCCACCACCACCACCACCACAACCACCACCACAACCACCACCACCACAACCACCACCACCACCACCACATCAAGAATGAGCTTAGGTGACCCCTGCTGAAGCAATGGTGTCGAGGGGAGAGGAGGCTTCACATCCCTCCTTCATGGTTCTTAGCAGCAATGGGAATATTTTTTTTTTGGCTGTAACAACATGGAGGACAGCATTTAAGGGTGCTATTGCCACCTAATGGGACACACCAGGATGCTGCTGGAAAATTATACCATGGACAGAGTGGTATCTAGAAGAAATCATGACCCAACTTAAAACACTAATGCAGGCAAAGCAGAGAAGCTCTGTGCTACTAAAGGATTATTTATCTTTTTGTAGACCTTCTGTGTATTATCACAGTTCTTCTTGTGTCTTTACCATACAAGGAAGGAACTTTCACTTTTTGTATTCAAATATCTGGCAATCACAGCATTGTACTTACAGACAAAAGAGATCAAATAATTTGCCAGGTCCTTCTGCTTCTATCCAGTGTCATCTCTAAAGACTAACACTAACGGGAGGTTTCCAGTGGGCTATTGGGTATTGAAATATGTCTTCTGTGCTCTGGATCTGTCTCCCAGCTGTCCACTTAGATGATCTTAGAGATGCTTGCCAGTCTCTTACTGTCTTGGTGATCGAGAGTAAATGTGGCATATTTATTCCTTAAGTCTATGCATAAAGCCTTGAAAGCAAACTTTTTCTTAGGTGTGAACTTATAAAGGTTAAAGTTCCTCTATTATATAAAGCATTTCTTTTTCCCCTGCACCAGCTCCTACCTTACGCTAGGCCTCTAGGCATGATAAAACAGGCCACAAAACTCACGGGGATTATATTGACCCATCCCTGCCTCTGGGACAGAGTTTTGAACTGATGTACATTGTCAGTGTGGCCCTTGATTCTTCCTTATTTACCTACTGGAAGGATTTGTGTAGTTGAGTTGGGCTTACGTCCCCTTTTAAAAAGCTGAGAGGTCTATTTCTCCATCAGTTTTGTGTTTAAATGTTCAGTGAATTTATTTCCCATTCTCTCTCCAGCTGCTAGCTCTGGAGGCTGCCTCTGGGGGCAATAGAAGCTCCACTGAGCAACCCAGGCAAGAGATGTCGATCTGGTTGGGAATGCTGGCATTGGTGCTTTTGGGGATTGAACATCTGTCTGACTCCCCACAGAGCCCCACTAATGGAAAGCCTGAAGGTCTATATTCTCCCCTAACCTTGGCTGCCTCACTCATAGAATGAGCATAATCTTTACCGTTCCTGGGTCTTTAAAAAAGGGAGATCATGGCAGAGCCATGTAAACAGGAACTCTGGGGTTCAGAAGGCTTGCCTGTGGAACTCGGGCTGTGATACTTTACCTGTGGGACTAGGAGCATTTTTAACCCCACCTGCCTTATCTGCAAGGGGTTAAACCTACTTCCAGCATTTAGGAAGTGAAAACACGCAAAGGATGATGCAGGCACTGTGCACTTAATAAACAAAATCCCCTGTTTTTCTAGAGATTTTGCTTTCTATTATCCCATAACCATAAATTGGAGATTTTACACATACGACCTACTTTAAAAATCCATTTTTTAAATGAAAGAGTGATGGGCGCAATGAATCACAGCACCAAATGGTGTCCTCTGTCTGAGAAAATACAGACCGCCACTGTGAGACTCAGCATGGATCATCATGCTCTGGCTTCTCGCATGGTAACAACTCAATGAACTGCTCAGAGAAAGTGCTCCCAGGTAGCTCGGTCTGGAATTAGCATCGCACTAGCTTCTTATTCCTTCGAATTTCCATTTGGCTGCCTCCTTTCCCTCAATTACAGGCACCAGAGGTTCCAGCAGGTTAATAAGTCACATACTGGGGAATAAATGCTACTTTAAATTAAGGCATTTTGGAACACACAAGAAAGCATATAAAAACTCATTTGAATTTTTTTTCACATTTTCATACTTTTTTGCATAAATGCTTACAGAACCCCTTCCAAATTTCCCCAATGGCCTATGTGGGTTGTCTCAAGGCAGATACTTAACATCACAAGTGAGTCCCCCAAATGGACTAGAAGCAAGTGACTCTGAGGCCCTGACTCGAGTCTGCTTTGCACGAAGTGCGTTTCGTGCCTGGGTGATCCCTTTTCCTTCAGCAAGAAGCCATTGTGTTTCAGCTGCTGCCCTTGCATATTTGGCCCGACGGCATCTTTGATTGCTGAGATGTTGCATATTGCCACTTTAATGACGCGCTCATGCTAAATTAATCCACCTCATCAGGAACTGATATGCATCAAAACTGCTCTGGGAATGGGCACTGCTGGCTTCCCGAGATCGGTGCTCAACGGCAACATTATTAGTAATGACGGTATGCCTAAGCCTGTGCTCCGAAGACCTTCGTTTGCTCAAACATCCTTCTCAAACCTCAGACACGGCTCCAATGTGGACAGTCAGCACTTTAACTTGCATCTTTGCTGTGGAGACTTTTTTCTTCAGTTTTTGTAATCACATCAGATTAATACCTCTCTCCAGTACATGCGATACTATTTTTGTTTACAATAAATGCTTAAAATTCATTTAAGATTGGCAGTACTGTGTCTTCTCAGGCCGTGACATTGTCAAGAATGTCCACCATTTCTTAAAGATTGCTACATCCTGAAATGGTGGTCTAACAGTATGGTGAGTCAGTCAAGATGAGGGAATCTCCCTACAATGCTGTATTGGATCCTAAGGAGAAAGAGACAACAGTGTCTTTGGGATTATAACACACATACAGACCTTATAAACCTTTAGACATCTGCTTGGAGCAATATGCATGTATTTAACAGGTAATCCAGCAAGTAGCATTCTGTGCCCAGCAACATAGAAATTTAAGTGCTAAAGTTTTCTCTCTATATTCCTGAACTTGCTGCTTATTTTTTGGCACTTACTCGTTCCCTCCTGCTTTCATTGTGGTTTGGGTTCTCTCACGCAAGATCAAAACTTCGAAGGGTAAGAGGTCTGATATGGCCCTCACTTTCAAGAATGGTTGTCCAAAAGACATTCTCACACCCTTTGGCACATCCTCGGGAGTCTGAATTGCTTATTTCTAAATCTGAGTCTTTTCAGGTTTTGTCAGGCATCGGTATTAGTCCATACCATACTGCTGAAACAGAATTGCTAAGAGGGGCCATTTAGAATGAACAGAAATACATTGGCGCAGACTTTTGAAACAGAAAACTTCAAGATTGGTGGCATTGGAAAGGTCTTTTTGCTGTGTTACCAATATCACAAGGGATCACAGTGCAGAAGAGCAAAGGGAGACAAAGACAATAAAACTCATCATTTCCTGAGGAACTCATTGCCACAGTAATAAATACTCATCTGCCAATAACTGCATTGGCACACTCAGGAGGTGGAGCCTCCTTATCAGTAACTGCCTTGGCACACTCAGGAGGCGGAGCCTCATGGCTTCACACTTCTCACCTGCCAAGAGCAACACACAGGCAGCCAGCTTCATCATGAGTTTTTGAAGAGCATAAACATTTTGAGGACACTCTTTGTCAACACCAGCCATGAAAGTTATATGAAATTAAGACCTTTTTGATTTCAAAGGCATACATGAGCATACGTAGGTCTGACCTTGTTCTGTCTCTTACAGCTTTCTGCGGGCATGAGTCACCAGAAGAGTTGTCTCTGCGAATCCCTTTAGGACTGCTGTGTTTCTTGATACACCTGGGATGTACATCAGGGAAGGGAGGGAGTGCTCAGGGTCTCCTCTCACAGCCAGCAGGACTTAAGCAATCCAGTCTCACACCTGAGGATTGCCCCTCTCCGGAAAAGTGTTACTTTTCATCCTGTAAAAAGTACTGGCTTCCCTTCAAAGCCCTCCTCAATCAAATCTAGGGAAAGTATAACTTTTCTCTATTGAGGAAGCCCTGCTGAGTTCTACATATGATTTTTAATCTGTTGCTTGGGCCCTGTATTCCTTTCTAGCTTTTGCTATAGGAAATCAAAAAGCAGAAATACTCTTTTCCTTCTACTGCTTGCTTATGATATTCTGATGCATTATAAGCTTAAATATCTTAGTGTTTGATAGGTCACACAGCATGAGGAAAAAATAGAATGAAAACCCCAGTTTGTAGTCCAAAATACTGATGCACTTCAGTAAAATGTACTGAGCTCCAAGTGTGTGTCACTCAAAGTGTTAACAAACCTCTAGGCAGCTCTCTAATAGGCGTTCATAGGAAAGCCTATTCCCAGCATGTGACCAAAGTTTTGATGTATGCAAGTAAGGGATAGCCTAAATATCTCCTAAATCAGTTTTATGAAAGCCCTGGAAATTTGTGACTCTAGAATATCAATTATTCTAAATCACTTCTCTTGAAAAACCAAACTCTGCAACTGAGAAGCAAAAGGATGATGAAGACAAGGAGGAAACATAAACTGACCAGACACCAAGCTATATTGGTTATTTAGATTTTGGTATTGATTTTGCTTTATGTTTATAACTACAGTCATGCTACTTAACAACAGTATAGTATTTTGAGAATTATAGCACCAGGCAATCTTGTCATTGTGAGAACATTACAGGGCAGACCTACACAAAACTACATAAGAAGCGCCAATCATTCAGTGTGGGTCCTTGATGCACTCAAGAGGCTGGGTAAATATGAGGTTGCCTGAGGCTGCTGCCAACTTAAGCCAGAAGAATGCTTTTCAGTGCACTGTCTTTATAAGTGGAAGGGGAAGGCATACTCTAAGGTAGCAGCAATTAGTGTGCTGTAAAGACATAAGCAAGCCACACAGTCGTCTGTTATCTGCGGACGTACCCACTGCAACACTACTCCACAACATTAATGTTTCAGCTTGATTATCACAATGAGACCACCATCTAAGTGTAGCCCATTGCTCAAAGTGCTATCATGTATCAGATGATTGTATTATGAACATAAGTTTCTATTGTTTACAAGCCAGTAACATGCTTTATTATATTCTATTACTCATCTGACGTCTTATAATATGTAAAATTTTGCTTCACCAACTCTTTATTATTTTTTAAATATCGGTGTTTTGGCTATTCAAATACTTTTTTCTCAGGCTAAGATGACATGAAAGCAGAAGCAAAACTGTCTATAGGAGCAAAGGAAAGAGATGGTAAGAAAGAAGGGCAAGAAAGACGTGACTAGGAGAGCATTAGAGTATGCTTAAAATATATTATATTTGCATGAAAATGGCCTTGTGTGTAACCCAGTATAATAAAGAAATCAATCTTCCAAAAATCACTGATGAGCATATACTCTACACCAAATCGTATTCTAGACACTTTTTTTAATAAAATGAGCAAAATATATGAAAGAGAATGAAATCGGGAGCAAACAAATATGTAGAACGTTAGTGGCCTAAAGAAATATGACAAAGTAGAAAAACAAAGTGAGCCCCAGACTGGGAGGCATCTCTTTCATGCAAGCTGTTTCAGAACAATTAAACACCTCAGCTAAGGTTACATTTGAACTGAGACCCAAAAAAGTAAGGAATAAATGATGCTGGTATCAGGAATTCAGGAGCTAGTGGACATGCTAAGCAGAAGGGACAATGAACACAAGAGCTCAGCACATCAACGAAGAGTAGGGTGAGGCAGCACAGCTCAAATAAGGATGGGGAGAGAGAAGGGCTGAGCAATCACTTCTGCAAATTATTTGAATTTGTGACTTCTTAAAATTTATTGAGTAGAATGGAAATTGGTCCAAAAGTTTTAGAACTTAGATTGATGTGATCTGACTTGAGTTGTTCAGCTGCCATTTTAGGTGTTATGGTGGAAAATCCTGCATAGGCTCCAGGTGGAAAGCAAGGATGCCAAGGAGGTTCCTGCAATGCTGCAGGTGAGGAGTGATGGAGGCCTAGTCCAGGGGAAGTAGAATGATTCCAGATCTACTCAGAATGCAGTGACGATAGAATTTCCCACTGCAGTGATATCGATTGCTAAGTACCCAACTGAAAGACCATTTAATATATGGGTCTTGCCCTACTTGATGAATAGCACTATTATATATTTATATATTCTGGGACAAGAGGCATTAAGGATAGAAAGAAGAGGGAGCAATGGTGACAGTAGCAACAACAGCTTCCATTATCTCAGTATTTGTCTACTTTGTGATATCTGTTTGATGTGCAGTTGTAAATAACAGGTGAATGCAGAATGTGAGACTAAGGATATATATTTGAAGTTATTGGCTCTACAATGGTCTATATGACCATAAAAACAAGTGAGATTGCACAATATTATGCAGAGAAGTTGGAGTAGGGAGAACCAGTGTTTGATCCAAGTCAATAAGAAATGAAGATGAGTACAAAGAACTGATTCTTTATCTGTCTTTTGTATCCATGACAGGGAGAAGCTCCTCCACCTCTGCTCACCAGCATCTGATGTACACCTGCACTCTGATGTCCAGGTAGTCCAAGAGGATAATGATTGAGCAAATGATACAAGATGGAAGACTGGGCTAAAGACTAAGAGCTATAGATTGAATTTGTTGAGGAAGGAGGGATCAGGCATTGAAGACACTGACATACTCTATTTTAGTAGTGTGGTGGGGACTAGACTCTGAAGAAATAGTGGAAACAATAAATACACATTAACTCTTTATACAATTTTTTCCTCAGAAAGAGCAGAGAAGAGTAATATAGCTAGAAATAGCTGTAGTTGAGGAAGAAAATCACTGTTTTTTAACTTTTGTTTTTTTAATTGATTGTAAACTTGCAACATGTTGAAAATCTATTACAGTAATCCTTTATGCCCTCCTCCATGTTCTTGGTTTTAAAAAGAGAGAAGATATAACTTTTGAACCAGATGTGATGTTAACACAGCAGGCAACCTCAGCACTTGGAAGAATAAACTCATAAGATAAGGAATTTGAGGCAAGCCTGGGCTACATAGCCTGTCTGTAAGGGGGGGATAATCAGAACAGAACCAAAACCAGTGAAGATAATATCATAAACATAAATATCATAAATATAAATAATAACATAAAATGTTATTGTAAAAGCTAGTCAATGCTTCGGGAAAAATGGAAGAAGTCAAAGGCATGTGAGTAGCTGCATGCAATGAAGCCATTTGTGAGCAAAGGGATTGTTTCCATTTCACATTCTGAGCTTCTTAAGTGAGGGAAGAAGAATGTGATGTGAAGTCATGTAGGCACCATGTGCTGTACTCAGATAGAATAAGTCTTACCTATGATAGTTTGAATGTAATTGAATGTAATCTTACAGGGAGTGGCACTGTTAGGAGGCCTGGTTTTGTTAGAATGTGTACAGCCTGGTTGGGGGAAGTGTTTAACTGTGGGTGTGGGCTTTGACATTTCCTATGCTCAGGA
Source organism: Dicrostonyx torquatus (assembly GCA_028555095.1). Lineage (NCBI taxonomy): Eukaryota > Metazoa > Chordata > Mammalia > Rodentia > Cricetidae > Dicrostonyx > Dicrostonyx torquatus. Next base: position 2,176,761 of record JAQHUG010000309.1, read on the forward strand.
TACTGCCAGTGTCTCAGTTGACTTCCTGTTGCCTGCATTCTTTATTACCATGTCTGCCTGTATGCAGTCATGCTCATGATGATAATGGACTGAACCTCTGAAATGATAAGTCACCACAATTAAATGTTCACTTATAAGAGTTGCCATTGTCATGGTGTTTCTTCATAGCAGTAAAAACACTAACTAAGACATCACATAACAGGCTGACAGAATTCTATAAATGACGTGTGTCCCTGCATGATCTATTGTGGAAGTGTAGAGTGGAAAAGACTGGAAAGTTTGTGTAAAGGAAGAAACAACTTGGGAGAAAGATAACAGAAGAGAAGAGTTTAGGGGACTATCTCCCCAGGTTTACCTGAATGGATATGAAAGGAAAGAAGTCACTTTCTGTGGAAGCACACAAGGAAGAAGTAAAACTCAGTAAGAAAATGAAGATTCTTCCACAGAAAAGAGGAAATAGGGGCATTTTCTTCCTGAGAATCAATTGATAGATGAATACAGTGGGTGGGTTCATAGGTTCAAGGAGGTTAAAACTGAATCAGACTAGAGACCATACAGAGGCTTGGGAATGGAGACTCCAGGTCAGAAATATGGGACTTTTGTGCTTTTTGTGAGACTCGGATAACTTAGGATGAAGATGAAGAATTAATCTTGATTGTACTTTGAGGAAATCAGGTCTGATTAAAGCTTCCTTCTGAGGACTAGATCCTCCTGCATCCTGGGTGATAATGAAGAGTTGGTGGAGGGGAAACATGGCCAGCAGAGGTACCTCACCCTGACCAGTCCGGCAAGGTGAAGTAGAAGCTTCATGAGTGACTTAAAACAAGCACCAAGTGTGTGCTAGAAGAGGCAACACGGCTGCTTTTAAGAAGCTCTAGCTTCTACGGAATAAGTTGCTTTGGAATGTGTCTTATTTGGGCCAGAGCCGAGCTATGGCTTACAGTCTGTGGGATTTGAGGGCCAGACTTGCTCAGCATGTTATTAGTACAAATAATATTGCAGATGTTTAACCTACTTTGGAAAATTCTATAGGTGACATTTTCACATAAATATGTTAAATTGGTCCTGGAATGAATCACTTAGTTTGGTACAAATATGACAGATGAGAATTTCTACACAGTGAGACCCTGTTCACAATCCATTCAAAGACAGTGCACTCTATTAATAGATAGGTGTCCTGCTTGTTTTAGTCAAATGTTTTTTCAGTTTGCTCTCTGCACTAGAAAACTTAATTTTGTTCCAAGTTATATAATCTTTAACATCTACTCTTGTTTTCATTATTGCCTTGGTTCTATGGAATAACTAAATGCTGAACTTTATGATGGCTCATTAGCCTTAAAGCCACTTACATACCTCACAAACAAAACACAGCATAGTTTGTTACCAAAAACCTGACTAAGGAAATTGCTGTAAAATAATCTTTGTACACTGTAAATATGTATTGTTTTCATTAGTTGAAAATAACTAACTGGCCTATAGCTGTCCAGGGAGAGATTGGGTAGGAAAACAAGACTTGGAGGACACTGGGAAGAAGGAGGGCAGAGTCAGAAGAGTAGCGAGCCAGATGCAGAGGAAGCAGGACTTACACAAAATGAGGTGATGAGCCATGAGCCACATGATAGAACTTAGATAAGAATTATGGGTTAATTTTAGTTGTATGAGCTAGTTAGTAATAAGCCTCAGCTAACAACTGAGCATTTATAACTAATATTGAGTCTCTGTATCAGTTCTTTGGGAACTGGAGGATGGGAAAGAAAAGTCTTCCTACAGTCCTCATTCACTCATTAATTACCTATCAGAACTCCTTATCAAGTCATTTACATCATTAAACAACTTCACAGACTCATTTTAGACAATTATGAAGTTACTTTCAATTCCAAGTACTTTAAATATTATTTTTTTGAAATTATCAATTATACTAATGTTCACATGTGCCATATGGACAAAGGTTCCCCAGAGTTAATAATTGAAATTAAGGAGAAATTATTTAATTCCATTTCAGCAGGACTTATTACAAGTGAGTTGTATACAATGACTCGGTACTGGGAGATAATCCCTACTATATTGTACATTAAGCAAAACGTTCCAAATATCCTTGACTAACTCTATAATTTAAAATTAAATGAATATTGGTTATTGAATATTATCTAAACCAAGATAATGAAGACAAAAAGTCTCACCACCAAACCCTTTGCACTTTTTCCCACTTCTGTCTCTTTCTTATAAATATATATTAACAAATTGTTGTCCAATAGAGCAGTTCTGTAGGCTTTGTTACTCCCTAATTGGCTATTAAGCATTCCAAAAATCACTAAAAGTGTGTATTTCAGGAAAGATGATTTTAACTTTCACCTTATGGCTGTGAGGGAGTAATTATTATGAAATATATCTTCTGGGGGATAATTACAAATCATAACTAAGTATAAAATGATTGTCCATTAAACAAATAACATAAGTCTATATATAGTTACTAAAAGGGGAGGAAAACACAAACTCTAGTATTTCCCATGCTTTCCAAATTAAATAAAGGAGGTAATTGAAACAAATCAGAGCACTCACTGAGATACCAGTTTAAAAAGGCCTAGGGGACTGAAATTAAATGACAGAGACACAATTGGTGTAGGGGTAGAGAGAAAAGAAGGAAAAGAGGGAGGGAGAGAGAGAAAGAGAGAGAGAGAGAGAGAGAGAGAGAGAGAAGTTGCATACTTATGTCCTTGAAAAATGCTGAATTGAACATCCTAGGGAGAGACTATGTGTTGCTGAATTAAAAACTACCAGTGAAGACATGACTAAATGGAAATGTGGGTGCATGATTCTCATAACTGAAGCAGAACTGGAAAGAATTATAAATCTCAGTGCTATGAGTAATGTGTATTTATTCAAATTACTGTGTGTTCTGTGGAGATGCCAACATGAAACACTCAGTGGAGATAATCTAGCTGTAAGGAAAGTCTGCTATAAACCCTTCCTAACAATATATAAAATGTGTCTTAAAATTGGCTAATCAGAGAAACTGGTCAAGAAGTAATACACACACACACACACACAAACACACACAGGCGTGCACACACACACACACATACACAATGAAATTTATGGAGCCATAAAGAAAAATTAAAAAACCAACATATACACCAACACAGCCACGGACCTTTAATCTAGAACGCTGTCCTGCCTTCAAAACATGAAAGGGCAAGTGACACAAAATTTGTGGGAGTAAAAACAACCAATGTTTGTTCTGAATGAAGACCACTCCATGAGTTAGAACCCATATCTGACACTGCATGGCTGACCAAGAACCAGACACTAGATAGCCCAGGGATGTAGGGTAAACCCAAATACTAAATTGAAATTGGAATTCATGCCCTAGCAATGCTGATGTATGCATGGGCAGCCTATATGTGGCATTTCTGTTGAACTTGTGCATATTGGGTTTCATGGTTAGTATGATGAGGACTACTGACCATGTCTCTTCCTCCAGAATGCATCAGATGGTTGTGAGCCACCATGTGGTTGCTGGGAATTGAACTCAGGACTTTTGGAAGAGTCTCTTA
>JAQHUG010000309.1:2198980-2222282 GCA_028555095.1 Dicrostonyx torquatus
CTGATGCACAGTTGGACGAAGGGTTGGAGTGGGGAGGACGGTAGAGGTTAGAGGGGGTAGGTGCGCTGATGCACAGTTGGACGGCCGAGTGCAGCCTCTGGTTCCTGAGCAGCGAGGCTTCTCTCTGCTCGTGCTTTGTGACATCACAAAGCTTTGTTGAATTTAATTTTGCAATTGTCTCAGAATCTCTAACCTTCCTATGATTCGTCATTTTCTAGACTCAACCTACTGCGTTTGAAAGACACACATAACTGACCCTTTTCCAGCCTCCGGGAAAGTGCAGAACTGCCCACATTTCCTCAGAGACAGATGCCGTTTAGTGCTTTCGTCTCGCGGTTCCTCCAGGACCCTGCCTTGTGACCTAAGTGGGCCTGCAGGCTTGAACTCACTCGAGGCAACCGTGTCTCATTTAATCTTCCAGCCTGAGCTTTCACTCTCCCTCAATGATTACTTCCTTAGAGGGTTTGCGAGTTCAGACAAATCCAGTTTGGCCTCTGCCCCTTGTCATTTAGCTCAAATTAGGAGCCCTGCAATGTTTCATGTTGGACTGTTTTCATTTGGTCTCGTGGATTATCAGATAGTGTTCTGAATGGCCTTGTCCCAGAGGGCTGGCTGGAAAAGACTTTCTCTGTAAATTGTAACTTCCTATCGCTTCATCATTATTTGTGCCAACAGTCTGTCAGGGGAATATTTTCACAGCCATTGGATACCCAATAAGCCACCCAGCCTATGGCCCTTGCTGGGTGGGAACAGTCCCATCTGATAGCAACCACATTGCTTTATATAATTAAAAGAATAAAGGAGTCCCATTATAAGAAAACGAATGATGCCTTTGAAATGTCTAACTTCTAATATTTCTAGAAATTCAATCTCCTGAAATTTCTTCCAAACTAAAGAAAATAAAACTCCTTTCTGGCTGGGACTTTTACGGAGTTCCAGTAGAGGTTTTACAGCAAACTTCTGAATATCTGAAAATGAGCAGCCGCATAGATGGCCTGGTGCCCTTTCCCTCTGACTTGCTTCAGCAGCTGGGAGAAATTCCTCCAAGACACTGAAGTCAGAGACCCTCCTCCAAGCCCCGCATGTCAGAGGGAATGGGCCTAAAATTCAAGAAGGACATGAGCCTTTGCCTATTTATTTGTCAGTGAACTGGTTCCCCCTAACATCACTTCTCAACGTCTAAATGACTCCACCTTGCCAACTTTTGGAACCCAGACCAAAGTATTCGGGTGATCCTGACATTTTGACACCAGGAAATTAAACAAAATCCCTAAAGAACTTCATTGTTGTCTGCTTTGTGCAGAAACAGATGACAAGTCTCGGTTCTCTTTAATCCCCGCACTGCAATTTCTTTATTCTCTATTGCTGAGAAAGTGGGCAAATCTATCCTCAAGACAGAAAATTAAAATTATCATTATGAGAGCTACCAAAACTTTGATCTCAATTTTTCATTTGACCAAAAACTACAGTATTAAAAAATATAAAATTGGGGAAATTGAACATTTATAGCAAATGTATCTAACCACAGGATTGATGAATTGTTGACTATAAAACTGTAGTTCAGACACCTGGATATATCTTAAAACTTACACAAAATTGGGTTGCGTCCTAAAGAATATTTTACAGTTTATAAGATGTATGTCTTGTCCCATAAACACATACTTCATTATATAATTCTATTTGAAATTATACTAAATTTCATCTTAAATGTTGTGTGTTGTGTTTGTTTTCCATGGTCATAGAAAAAAAAACTATCAGAAAATTAGTGTCTTAAGAATCAATGCCATGGGTAATTATGTCCACTTATTTTCTAACAGTTGCCATCAGGAATACCATGATAGACAGTCTAAGTCTTTTAACAAGCAGCATCACACGGGTGGGGCTAGAGTATCTCTCTAGCGTCGATAATGAAGAGCCCCCAGTGCTCTTGCAAAGGACACGTACCCACATCAGTCGATTCATGACCAACTGCAATTCCAGCTACAGAGGATTCAAGGCACTCTCCCAGTCCCTGTGTGTGCCTGCACACATACGCACATGGAGGACCGGTTGTCCACTTGCTCCACACACACACACATACACATAATGGAAAGTAAAATAAAATATTTTAATATATATTTTTAAAACCTTAAGTTTAGAGGTTTATGTCCAAAGTAGGTCTGTTTGGGATAAAATGAGGATGTAACACTACTGCATTCTATTGAGGCTGAAGAGGTTTCATTGCTTACTTTATTTCATAATATTTTCATTGACTATTTGGGAATTTCACATCATAAACCCCAAGCACACTGACTTCCCAGTCCTTCCAGGTATGCTTTCTCACCTATGTGACACCTCCCCCCCCAAACAAAACGGGGGAAGAAGGCAAAAGACTTCTTTACCATGACACAAAGAACAGAGTAATTACCTCTTCAATACCTGAAACATCAAATAACTATATCCTGAGTTAAATATTCTGTTGTTTAGGCAGGACATGAAGCAACCACACCTTAGGCCAAGCATCCTGTAGATAGCCACACCCTGGGTCAAACCTCCCATCATATCCTTGAAGGAACAAATATAGCTTGAACACTCTGACCTTTAGTCAGGGTGGAATGGATCCACTTCTGTGGGCTCCCACACAATTTCATACCCCCTTTTTATTAATTGTTGTTACATACATATAAATATATGCATATATTTATTATGATTTTTATATAATTTATATCAATAGACTTGAGCAGTCAATATACTGTTACTTGCATGTATGTTTTTAGTGCTAACCATTAGATATTGGATCATCAATTGGTGTACTCTTCCCAGAGATGATTTTCTCCAATCCTTGCATACATTTATTTAGAAATATTTTTGTAAAGAATAATTTTAAAAACCTTCGCTCAGTGGTAGCTTTCGTAAGCAGCATTTGAGACTGGCTAAGTATATGCTGCTGTGGCTACTGTCATCTCTTACTGACACCAGAGGTTTAATCATAAATTTCAAAGATGCATCTATATTAATATCCCTTCTGTACCATGTATGATCTTTGATTCCACAGATTCAGCATGTATGAATTTCATTCATTTGCTCCCCAGATAGCAAACATCTTTCATTCAAAAACTGTATATATGAATAAAATTTAAATATTAACATTCAAAGTGATATGAAAATATAATAGAAAACAGTTCAGTAGCTCTGTGCCACACTACTTTTCTATTGGATACATGCATCATATATATATTGTATTTTATAGATTAAGAGACAACTCAAGGCCAAATGAACTCTTGTTTTTTATTCCAGTTTCAGCACAACTTCAGCTTTGTGACACTGGGTATTGGTAAAGGATCCCAGGATCCTAGAATGACAGCACAGACCTTGGTACCAGAACACAGATGCTCACTGAGCTGCAGGAGCAAAGAGAGATGCTCACTGTGATGTGGAAGAACAGATGTTCGCTGAGCTGCGGGAAGTCTGCAGTATCACCTTCCATCCTCTGCAGCCCAGAAACACTCCTCATACCTCCCAGGACTCTTCTCCCTCAAATAGTTTCCCTTTCCTCAATGATATGGCGCCTTGAAGACCTAGCATATCTAAGACCCACAATAAGAGTAAAGGAGGGAAGTTGTCTATTGGCGAAGTCATGAGTGTCTTTGCCTGTTTATTTCAAGCAGATGTTTAACACTAGCTCCTGCTTCATGAGTGTTGAGAACTCAGCCTGCTGCTACAGCAGAATGCAGTAAATTACTCAGCCCGATGCTCGTTTTCCTATGTCAGGCAGCAATAAACTCACTGCTTTGGTCCATGTTAGTCCACTAATCTCTCTGTTACCTACCTTATTTAGCTATAAATAGAAATATTTTGTGCACTGACCATGTGTGTGCTTAAGGAATATTACTCATAAATTTGCATGTATTGTCCTTATTTTCTGTACTGGTAAATATGCCCTTTCCTTTAGTTATATTAATAATCAGAATGAGGAGGGATGCTAAACCAATCATGGATTCAGAAGGACAAGAACTAGATAATTATATAAGACTCCATCAATATCTCCTTTTATCCTGTAAACTAATGGGTGGGGCTGTTTTGTTGTCATAGTGGAAAGCTGACTAACATGACACTCTGTGCTGAGAAGTGGAGCTGGCCTTGTAATTGCCCCCAAGGATGCAAATGGATTCTTAGAAATGGTTTATATGAAGACAGTGGGAGAATTTGTAAGACTGGGCTAAAGAAAGCCTGTCAGTTGTGTCAAAGTTTCAGAAGACTGGAGCAGCAATGGTAATTTGAACATTAAAGGTCTATAGGTCTATGCCGATGACATTTCACCTAAAGTGGAAGCCCTACTGGCAATTGTGCTTACAGGAGAAAGAACTTGGTTTTCTCTGCCCTCATACTTTGAAGGAGAATGAGCCTAATGATGGACCTGGATTTCAAGACAGTAAAATATTCAGGTTGTTGGTAAGAACTTCTGTCTGGTTTCAACCAAATCTCAATTAACAGAGACATGGACCAGGAAGACATGGACCTTAACTTCAGAACTCATGAATAAAGCCCATGCAAATGTGCATATATACTGAAATATATACATATATATATCCACACATATATGAGTGAAAACACACACATAAATACAGACATGCATACACACTGAAAACTTTTTGCAGTTAGAAAAAAGGTATGCATAAAAGTTCAGCAATGCAGGGTGAAGTCATTAGCTCTGTTTCAAAAGCCAACCACTTTACCCAGGAACACTAGGAAACACGTGAGAAGCATCTCGGCACTTAGTAAGGCCTTGGCTATCACAAACCAAAGATACAGAACTTCAAATTTAAAGAGTTCCAAATCACACATTCTGAATAAACACACATATAGTGAAATACGAAGCACAGAGAGTGTGCAGAACAGGCTCCCTTATCCATTGCCCCATTGCCTGGCGGCAAAGCACCCCACTACTGAAGCTGTGGTCGAGAGGACCAGGCACAGCCTTCGTGTGAGCCACGTGGCTCTTATTTGACACGTGGAATGTGAGCACTGTGGGGCCAGAGAAGTTTCCACTGAGCTTTCAAAGGAGCATGAGGAGTACACAGTGAAGCTAGGGGAATAAGGAAGAAGCGGCAATGAAAGCCAAGGAAAGTATGGGGCGATAACGGAGAGCACTCACCAGAGAAAGGTCCAGGCAGAGAGAAGCTATGATGACCATAATCAGTAATGAACAAGAGTAGGGTTGCCGCAGCTCCTGGGAGCCTGCAGGCTACCACACTGCTCCCTGGACGACAGATGTGAAGTGTCATGGTAAATGTCCATCCTGACAGATCTGGGCTTTGGATTCCTAGCCCTCCATTTTGAATGTCTGTCCCTTGTCTGCCCCATCATTACATTTTATAAATAAGTAGCCTTAATTTTTTGAATAGGGACCACAGAGGAGACTGTGGACCTGGACCTTAGAGCACTGTTAGGTCAGTTAAGAACATGTTGTTGGAGATGGAATGACTCCATTCTGCTTTATGAGAGCGACCAGGAGGAGAACACTATGATTTCGTTGATGAATGTCCCTCAAGGAACCAGGTGTCGAAGCTTTGGTCCCCAAGGTGACATCATTGATTCATGGTGGGATCTTTAGGTGGTGAGCTAGCAGTGGTACGTCTTTGGGTCAGTGGGGGAGTGACTAAATCCTGGGGTAAACAGTCTGCTTAACTGTTTGGAAACCTAAATCTAGGAGCTCCTTGGTTTCAGATTAAAACCTTATATTTTTTTTTTGTTGCTTTGTATTTTTTTATTCTGTTTTGCTTTATCCCAGATTGACCTTACACTTGACACCAGACTGAGGGCAGCCTCGAACCTGTGTTTCTCCTGCTTCAGCCTTCCAAGCATGCACCACTACATCCGGCACATCCTTTGTCTTCTGAGTTACCTGTTTCTATGGTAACAGGAGGCTGAGGACACAGTCACATATCATTCTGCTTCCTGGTCCTAGCATGATCCCTTTCTTGATGATTCACTTCTTTTCTTTAGACAATCATGCAGACTCTGATGACTGTCATTAATTTGAAGTGGAGAAAATGGAATGATCCTCCCATGACTTTTTACATTTGAAACTCTTGCTGGAATTAGCTGCCATGCACCCTCAACAACCATTCCCGTGTTCTGGAGATTGATGATGCCAGGTGAAGGTGCTGCATTACTTCTGTGTGGCTGTGGCTGTGCTCTGGCTGCTTCTGCTGCATCCGGGGAAGCTACCCTGCATGTCAAAAGCAAGCACAAATCCAGATTATATTCATTGTAGCATGAGCTTTGCAAATCAGTCTTAATAGGGGCTGCATATTAGCATAATCCTGTAGTCAGAGTACTTATACAGCCCATCACCTCATAGTGAGTCTCGAACCTACCGACCTCGCCCATGCCTGATCCCAGGAAAGGGCCTCTGGACACTTCTGCTTTCCCTAGCAGAAATGCTTGGACATATTCTCATTTCTGTCCTTCAGTGTCAAATAATGCTATGTGGCTCTCAAAATACATCCTCAATTGGTGGCACAGGCTTGTAATCCCAGTAACTAGAGACACTGAGGCAGGAGGATCATAAGTTTAAGCAAGGGAAACATAGTAACTTTGAGTCTGGTATACCCAACTCAGTGAGATGCCATCTCAAAATACAACATTAAGAAAAGAAAAAGACTAGGGAGTGTATCTCAGTGGGTGGGAGACTGCCTAGCACGCATGAGGTCCAGAACTCAATCCCAGCTGCTGTTAGCATTTCTAAAATTCAAATAATTCTTTGATTTATAACATCACACTTTCCCTTGTTCTCATAATTTTGTATTTTCTTAACTGGTCTCCTTACTTCTAAACCTTGTGATGCGTTTAAATGTAAGCCAAGTAATTTCCGCTCAGACCCTCCCAGCTTTGCAGCGGCTTGTAATTTAACACAGAGCACCATGCAAATTCTCTGTCGTAGCCTGCACTGTCTTGTGCTGTCTGTCTCTTGATGCATTTCTAACCCTTCCTTTCCAGAATGAACTCCATTTTGTTTCTTAAATAGAACAGTTGTGCTCCTAACGTGTGGTCGTGAACATGTTTTGGCAGAGAGACACGTAGTTGAGACCTTGACGTCATGACACTTCCATTTGAATGCAATAACATCAGTACTACATCGCAGCTAAAATCATTTTGCAAAACTCAGTCTGCATCCCTAACTCTGTCACACCTCTTTGGTACATTTTACCAACAGCTCTTGTTTGTAATGATTTGCGGATGGTCCCCAGCAATACACGCACTGAGAACCTGGCTTTCAGTGTGACAGTGTTGAAAGGTGAGGCTGTTTAAGAAGCAGCCTACTGGGAAATCCTTGAGTCTGTTAGGGGGAATATGTATTCAAGAGGGGGAGGGGAATATCAACCACCCTGGCCTCTTATTCTGTGGTTGCATCCTCATCCCATATGTGTGTTCAACATAGTGACAGCATCTGCTGTGAGGCCCTCCCCAGAGTGGAGCCAGTGATGGGACCACAGTTTGAACCTCCAGAACTGTGAACTCAGCAGAACTTTTTTCTTTATAAAGTTATCCTGCCTTAGGTATTTTCAATATAGTAGCAAAAAAAACCCAAAAAGACAAATCCATTCAATATTATATCTTTAGAGTCTAAATGAGGAAAAAACTCAATACATATTTTTAAAATCTTTTAAAGGTCTAGCAATAATTATAAAAGTAAAGGAATTGGAATTATATATATACATGTGCATATATATATATACACACACACACGTGTGTGTGTGTGTGTGTGTGTGTGTGTGTGTGTATTGAGATAAGTGTAGAAGTACCCTATTTACAATCCCAACACTTGGGAGGCTGAGTTCAAGGTCAGCCTGGATTACATATGTAGTTAAATCTTAAAAAAAGGAGGTTTTTGTTTGTTTTTTGTTTTTGATTTTTAGAGAAAGAACAAAAGGAAACTGTATCTCGCGTGTTCCATAGATGCTCTGAGACACAGGATATCATCTTAGTGATCGAGGAGAACGAGGAAAGAGAGACAGAGGTGCAGAACAGTCACAGCTTAGTCTCTTCTCTCTTTCAGCTTTAACCCAGTTCACTGCAGAACGCTGGCCTGGCTCTGGTTGAGTCACTGGTTTGTTACACTGGAGGCTGATTTTCCTCCTATTAATTGTCTACCACGCTCTGGAGAAGCAGGAAGAGGTGCCCTGAAGAATAAACTCTGTGACATGAATATGCTAAGGCTGTGTGACAGGGGAAAGAAGCAGGGGTTTCAAATGCAAGCCACAGGGGAAATTAAACTCGAGACCTCTTGTTTCTTTCTTAAGGAAGATTGGGGCTTTGAAACCCAGAGCATGTGGAGAAGCGTTATAAAATAGGGATGTGTGCTTGTACGTGTTTCAAGTCAAGAGGCATACACAAATAAAATTTTATGTAGTTAAGTGTTTAAATTTAGGAGGAAACATTTGAATAAGGGGGCATATTTATTAACCTACAAGGTGTCTCTTGGGCCCAAACCGACATTCCCTGGTATCTTTCCTAGTTCAAGTACGTACTAAACCCCTGGAGTTCAATTCCAAAACTCTGTTTTTTCTGTTACTAATTTTAATGATCACTAAAAGCTTGTATGTATTTTCTGCTTAAATGCCACACTGTTTTCAGAGTCTGAAAATTCAGACTTCTGAAGCTGTCGGTGCCAAGGAATGTTCCCATAACTTCTCCTTTTTAACAGAAATATCTGCTCCTTCCTTTGTTTTTGCACACATAAAACCATCAGGCACAAAACCTAACCTAGAGCACTGCTAAGTCTAAGGCAAGAGAAAATGTCAAAACCGGGAGTGACTCTAACCCCAGCATCTCAAAAACACATACACATAGAGTAAGCTACTTGAGATTTAGAAAAGAAAACATTCCAAAAAATAACTTGACTATTCTTGGATTTATGGGCCAAATGGCTTGATCTTAAAATGCATTTTATAGCAGAAAGCAGGAATAATATTTGGGAAAGTAACATTTTAAAAAATTTCCAATCCAAATCCATCTGTGAATCAGAGGTCTGATATCTCTCCTCGGTGTCTCTCTCCTAACCACTCCCAGACTCCCACAGATGCAGCACCTTGGGTTTATAGCAGATCACTATTATTCTTCCCGGCTCACAGCACTGCAATACTGCATGGCTGAATGCAAGACCCTCATCAAATGGTAAAGCTCCATGCAATGCATTGTTGCTGCTCTCCTCGGTCACTACCAAGAAGATGCATCTGAGCGGAGCAGGCAAATGCTTCATGCAGCCTTCACTGCCTAACCTCCCAGCAGTTAGAGCAATTTCCTTTTCCTAAACCCTTGACAAAAATCACACAAGTACCGCCTAAATAATCCTAATGACGGGAAATTACATGTTTTTACACATGATGGCCTCTTCCATCGCCAGATATTTCCTCCTTTTCATTTCATAGCTTCTACCACAACCAGACACAAAACCCAAACACCCTATCTAGTCTCTCCTATTGGTTGGTAAACCAAATTCATTGCAAAATTTGCTCTGACTTATTTTGCATTAAGTTGTGCTATTGTATTGCTTTCCCTTTCAATTGTTGCGGCAAAAATACATGATTAGGACATGTTAAGGAAGGGAGATTTTACTTTGGCTCCCAGTCCTGCTGTGCGATCCATCACAAGACCCCGACACAGCTGATCACATTGCATCCATAATTGAGAAACCATGCATACTAGTGCTCAGAGCGCATGTTCCTTTTAATTCAGTCTGAAACCTCAGCCATTGAAATAATGCTGCCCACATTTAGGGTGGGTCCTCACACTTCAGTTAACCCAACCTAGAAGCTCACTCACATGTATGCCCAGAAGTTTGTTTCCATGGTGATTGTAAATCTCATATAATTAACAATCAAGATTAGCCATTATAGTTGTGATACACACCAAAATTCAGAGCAGAATTAGAGTTAATCCCTATCTTTAAGAGGGGTAGCAGTCAAGATGGAGAGAAAAAGAAAGAGAACAGTAAGTCGTTTCAAGTTAGTGGCACTCAACAGAGACAATTGGTTACTGAGAACACGGGGTAACAAGGGTTGAGGCAACCAGATATTGTCTACCGGAAACAAGTATGGTTGCTACGGCTGAGGCATCTCTGATATTGGGGATTACAGAAAGCAGCCACCTCCATATGAAGAAGGTAGAATAGGCTGGTACTCCGGGGCACTCCCCTGTCTTTCCCTGACAGAGCTAGGATTTCAGTACCTAGATACGAGCGTTCCAAATTCAGGCCATCATGCTTGTACAGCAAGAACTTCTCATTGAGCCATCTCCCTAGCTCCACTGTGTGTGCATGCGTGTGTGTGTGTGTGTGCGTGCGTGTGTGTGCTTGCATATGTGTATGATTTTTGCATGAACATGCTTGCATGTGGGAGGTGTATATATGTAAGCAGGTGCATGTGCAAGAAGAGGCCTGAATGTCCATAATGATAGAGGGGCATGATAAAGCAAAGCTGTTTCTCTCATATTAGGCAGAAAGCAGAAAGAAAGAAATGGATCAGCTACAAGGCACCCTACAGAGACATACCTCAAGAGACATACTTCCAGTTCTTAGCTTCCCAATCAGTATGAATTCACCAATAGATAAGTTGATTGATGAATCTAGCATGCTTATGGCCTAATCACCTCCAACTAGGACCACTAAGTATGGGAACTGAGATGTAACAGCAAAATCTTATTGGTGAAGTACTTTATATTCAAACCACAATAATCCCTGTCAGAGTGAGAGAGTTTATTCCAAAAGCATGTTGTCCTTCTGTCATGCCAGACCACAGAGGAAAGCCCCTTAAAAACTTTCAGGACTATTGGTGCCATAATCAGTTATTTCATGAAGGACCTCAACTCTCTTAGCAAATCATTTCTGGGTTAAGGAAGTGCCAGGGGCCTGCTCAGTGGTTGACAGATTGCAGGGACTTTGCAAGGGGTAGATGAGGGAAGGATTGAGGCAGGCCATGGTGGTTGGGAGACTCTCGCAGCCTGACTGATCAGCACTCAGAATGCTTCTTTATTTATACAGAATTTAGTAAGCAGGCATAGATTCATATTGTTCTAAAACATGGATCTTATCATTTTTGTTTCTGGACATGTTTAACATTTTCTCTTGAACATGAATCATCATTAATGAACCATGATAGAACAGAGTTATCTTTTACAATCATTTTCCCTCAAGGTTAGCCATCACTGATAAACAGAGTAGTTATCTTTTATAATCATTTTTGCTCATCAACCCCATAACCCAGTTTTTAACAATCTAGAGGCACATGGCAGCCTGTTCTCAGGCTGGTAGCTCTTGTGGCCTTAAGGACATTAGACAGAAAGAAAATCTTCAAGCAAGCCTGGGGATACTGCCATGTCCCAAGCAGTGTATTATTAACTATTAATGGTCAGAGTGCTCCCCAAAACTTTTTAGCCCAAAGCTGCTGCAGTTCCTATTCAATTTCTGGAATAATACAATATTTATATTTTATATCTTTATAGAATCTGTGGGTTCTTTGTTTATTAATTTGGTTGTTTGGTTGGTTGTTTGGTTGTTTGGTTGGTTGGTTGGTTGGTTGGTTTTTCGAGACAGGGTTTCTCTATTGCTTTGGAGATAGAATTTGTTTATATGTCTACTCCTGGCATTCTTTTGCTCCTTGGCCATATGACTCTGTGGTGTCATATGGGCTTAGTGATTTACTAAGAACGGGAGGTCCTGGCATTTCATTCTTTTTATCTTCTTTCCACTTCATTCTCTGTCCATCACTGTAAGCTCTTGTGTGGGACAGAGGTAACCTCAGCTAATTTAATTTTGTTGCTGCATGTGCCACGCAGTTGCCTGAGTGCATAGTAGGAAGAGATTTGCAATCTGACCTGTTGCCAACTTTTAGTCAAACCTTGTTGACCTTTTAAGTTTATTTTGTTTTGATTATCTTGTTCCTGAGTAAGTATAGGGACATACGTTTCAAGAATATCTCAAAGCCTCATAAAGAGACCTCTGACTTCTTTATGTATGTCACATAAAGGCACAAGGAAGACCTTTAAGTAGATAAGGATATCTTCCTAAAAACTGGAGGGGTATAGTGTTCTCAGGACCGTCCTGGTGAAGCTTAGAAGTAATACTCCTGGGAGAAGTCACAAATGAGTCATAACAAATTTTCTATCAATCCAATATCCTCAAATTGAACACATATTAAAAGTTTCCCAAGTATGCAATATGCAGAGATCAAAATCGGAAGTGGCACGAGGCCATCATGCAGCTCAGCTTTGCTGGATCTTTGTCAAGCAGCTGTGCTGGCTTTCTGACTTTTGCCATTTTCATCGGATATGGCTCCACCAAGGAAGATCCATAGACTCTATTAGAGTCTGTACATAAAAATATACCACAGTATTCTTAACCCTGGGAATGCCTCCTTGTCTCTATGTTTCCGTTGTTAGCATTTATGATTTAAACATGATGCTTTGGTTACTCATTGTCTTTTACCCAAACTGGAATGATCTTAACCAGGAATTGGCAAACTGCAGCCTATGGGCCAAACATGGCCTACTACCTAGTCACCATTCCCACAGAACATAGAGCTGATCTTTGGTTTCCATTTTATCTATAATATCTTTTATACTGCCATTGAAGTTAATTCATCACATTTCACAGAGATGATTGGTAGGTAGAAATGTAGATAAATAGCTAAGATAGATAATTGATATTATCTATCAATTACATAGATGATATATATGTAAATGTAGAGGGCTGTGCGTGACCGCGCCTCCCCATGAGCGCTTTCTGGAGTAAGCAACTCCATATTTGGCTGCTGCTTAGGATCTGGCTTGCTTCCGCATACCTGGACCTATCGGCGGTTCCCACGTGGCATACTGAGTTTGGCTAGCCAAGGGCTACTTAGGCCGTAGAGCCCGGTGTTGCGTCTTCCTTGCTGTTTGAGGCGGTCGCGACATGTAAAGACAGGTGAAAGATAGATAAATAGGTAGATACATACATACATATATACATACATACATACATACATACATACATACATATAGATGGGTAGATAGTCAGGTAATTGATATTTAGCCAAAAAAGAGTTTTAAAGGGAACACTCATCCTAAAGACACCTGCCAACCTATTACTTAGAAAACCCCAAGACTAACTCCTGCTGCTTTAAAAGGGAATTAGCCTGTGAGAGACTGATTCATAAGTGTTGAAACATATACAAAAGATGGGCCCAGACATCAGAATGCTAACTCACTGATTCACACAGAGAAATATGACATGACCATATGCTATGCACCTTCTCTCCTGCCAGCAAGTTAGAGGACAGCCACAGCTGAATCAGAAGCCATTCTCTTGATTTTCTAGGAAAAGATTTATTGTCAAGCAAGGAAAAACGTAACAAGCACGTCATTAGTGCTTTGTCATGTGTAGATAAACTTACGAGATATTAGAAGGCTATGTAGTAAATATGGAAATAACATACAGGCAGTGAGAAAACTGGAAATTTAATAATACCAAGGTCGCCGGAAACTCCCATCAGCTCACCGTGGAGACTTGGTTAGATGGTGCAGAAATAGCTGACGGCAATGCTGATAGTTCTGCACGCCACCTCCTTCCCCTGTGCCTCTGAAATGATCCAGCTTTCTCTGTGCTGCAATTGTGTCTCTAGATTTGCAAGTTATGAAGCCCATGTGAGCTGTTACTTTCAGGTGACTTTGCCAACCTCACTTCTAGGGTGTCATATATCTTATGATTGCACACTCCAACAAAAGTCCGTCACATGATTATTTATTCATGACTCCACATAATTGTTGTGAGGACTGAACAATACAGTTTGTGTAAACATGCCTATTAAGATCCCAAGCAGGTAGGAGGAGCTCAATAGTATATACTACCAGAGGCAGACGTGACAGCAGTTGATTTGACCACAATGCAAGGTGTACTGAGCTATAAATGGTATGTGCAAAGCATTATATGTAATGACCCATAGATGAACTGTTCCTAGGACTTCTTCAGTGTTCAGCGCATACGACTGTAATTATTTCTTCTTCGTCTTTGTCACTTTTCCTTGGCTATAATAAACATAAATACAACATAAATACCTGATGTCACGTGGGGCCCAGCACCTAACACTGCACCTTAGAATGTGATCCAGCTCCTGCTGAGTGCAGCACGAACATCACTTCTCTGTTAACTTAGACCCAGCCAGAATGCTGCTTACGTGGGCCTTACAGCTACCCAACTCCTGTGGATTTTGCTATGTCAATTATTTTCACATCAATTTTCCCCAAACCTGGCTTTATAGAACTGATTTCAATGGAAGCAAAAAGAGTCAAAGAGTGCATTTGCTGACACTTTTTATTTCTTCTAAACAACGGGTAGTCTGCTCTCCTTTTTGCATAGTGGCACCATAACCCATATGGTAAACCCAAAACTTTAAAGTCACAATCTGAAGTCACACATCTGAAGAGCCAACGCTACCAGATCTGAAACTGCTCTCAACTAACTTCATCCTTTTGCATCTATTGAGTCACTATTTTTAAGCTAATTTAGCAAGCATATCATGGCAGGAATTGTTCTAAACACTTTGAAAAATATTGCCTAGCCAGGCGGTGGTAATACATTACTTTAATCCCAGCATTCAGGAGGCAGAGGCAGGTGGATCTCAGTGAGTTCAAGGCCAGCTTCGTCTATAGAGTGAGCTCCGGGACCGCCAGGCTGGCTACACAGAAGAACACTGCCTTGGGGGGAAAAAACAATATTACCTCAGGCTATTCTCCTAATAACTCTCCAAGAAGCACCCCTACTATTATCGCAAAGCACAGAGAGGCGAGGGTATCCTCTTACTCATGCCGCCTGTGGATGCGGCTGTGAATGCAGGCAATCTTGCCTCCAAAATGTGAGTCATCTCCACTTTGCTTCCCAGCCACTTAGTTCAGTGTCTCATTATTGCTATCCTAACCAACTAAGAGCCCAACCGTTAATCTCCCTGTCTCCAAGGAAGTCTCTCCCTGTTTGAACTTGTTATCTACACTTGGGCTGTAAAGACCCACTGAAGGTGAAACTGGAAATGAATAAGAAGAGAAATAGTAGAGATTCATATATCACTCGAGTACTAGCTTGTTCAAAACTAGGAGGTTCTTCTGGAAGAGTGCTGTCTGGGCCAGCCACTGACCCCAGTGCAACACGAATTCATGCTTGGGCCTTTAAGAACTTACAGGAGACCCCACCCTTACCCTGAACCCCAGTCAGAGGAAGGGACTTATGAAATAAATAACAAGATAAAGGTGTGTAAATCTTCACTTTCATTTTACAAGCAATATCTAAAGCATGCAAATTGTAGGACAATGTGACCCCAAGTCAAGGAAAAAATCAGCTACAAAAAAAAAAATCAACAGGTAATTTGATTAACAGAATTAGCGGGTCTATAATAAACATGGGGTTGCATTTTGAATCTGGAGTGGCCGCCACAGGCTCATGTGTGACACGTGTTTCCCAGTTGAAGGTACTTTGGAGAATCTGAGTAATCTTGAAGAGGTGGACCTGGCTGGTGGATGCTGGTCATGAGAAGTGGGTCTTGGAAAGGTAGGCATAGCTCCCACTGGGTCCCATTCCATTCTGTGTTTTCTGGTCCACACTGGGACAAGAAGCATCTACCAAAAGCTCCTGTCAAGCCGTTCTACCATGACTTCCTGTCTACAATGAACTGGAACTCTCAGAAATTTGAACCAAATAAACTTGTCCTCCACTAAGATCATTTCTCCCTTCTCACAGCAACACAAAAATAACGAACACGCTATGTAACCAGTTGGTAGATCTCTGTAATTTGAGAGCCACAAATAACACCACAGTGAAAACCCTGAGGTTCAAAATCGAATTGTCATTGGAAGACCTTAGAATCTAATTGGTTACTAGAATAAATCGTAAGCACATTTGAAACTTAATCGAAGAAAATCAAACTAAAAGAGTGTGGAGAAAGAAAAGATTAAAAAAAAAAACCTAAGAACACGGAGAGAACAGAGGAGTGAGTGAGAACGGATGAAAGGACTTGAGGAAAATCAGTCAAAAGGTTCCTAGTTTATTTTAAAAATAAACCCACCAACTCAAGAAATTTAAGAAACTCCAAATTGTTAAAATTAGAAAAGTTTCATCTAGGCCCACTTCAATCAAGTTTCTAAATATAACATGTTTAAAAAGGAAGTCCTGAGAGAATTTAGACAAAGACAGCTTACTACCCTCAAATAAATCACCATAAAATGACCTCTGAGGTCTCATTAGACAAATGTAAGCTGGAAAACAATGAGACATCAGTTTACCAGAAGGAAGGAAAAGACAGAGGAAGCAAGGAAAGCCGACTGGAGAGAGGGTAAAGAAGTGAGGAGGGTGTCAGCTATGGCTACAAACACCATACACCAAGTGGCCTTTATGATTGGTTTCCCACAGATCTGGTAGCTGAAGCTGAGGGATGAAGTTGCTGGCATGGTTGAGGCATGATGAGGTCTCGCCGTACTGCAGGCCAACTGCTTCTTGAGTTCTCCCAAGGAGAGAAGAGGGTAAGTCAGTTCTCCACCCTTCCCTCATATGGCTACTGATCTCACAAGGGCTCTACTATCATGATCTGGTTAGTCCTAAAGACATATCTCCAAATTCTTTCCTAATCTCTTTCACACCAGGGATGAAATTTCAACATACTAATTCTAAGGGTATACAAACATTTGTAATACAGAAAACAGAATCTATATTCAACTGAAAAATCTTTAAAAATAAAAATGAGGCCAGGTATACATGCTCTAATCCCAGGAGGGTCTCAAATATTTAAATGAGATGTAAAACAAAGACATATTTAATGAAGACTTGAATCCATCATCAGAAAAATAAGACATACACATAATAAAAAGACCTCCAAAGGAATTAATTCCAAAAATAAATATCCCAGAAGGAGTCAAAAGATCTAGAAACATTCAAAAAGAGACTACCAGGCTGCTAAGTGTCTAATAGCTGTTACAGTATTATGAGGAAGGCAAATTAAAAACACATTGAGGGAAACTTCACACCCATTAGAATTGCTAAATTTAAAACAACTGGCAATAAATATTAGTGCTGGGCATGTTCACACATATCCTATCTCTTAAGATTTGCCTGATATGCACGAAACTTTGGTTCAATCTCCAGAATAAAGAAAAATGTAAATAAGTAGAAAACAGTATTGGTATTTTCGAAACAACTAAAACTTCACATTTTTTTTTAAAATGGGAGACCAATCACTTTGAAAACATGCAGGGATACTTTTTTTAAAATTAAAAATTCACAAGCTCCAACAATCTGGCTTCTGGGGAAAAAATGCAGACATACATGCACAGAAAAACTTGTAGAAATATTTGAAAATCCAAAAATAAAAACAACATGAGGATCCAGCTGCAGAAAGACAAACAGAAACTGTAAGAGTGCACTTCTACACAGTAAAAAAGAATGAAAGACTGAGGCAGAAGACAAAATGAAGAAGTACCAAAAGCATTATTATGTTAAGGGAATGAACACAAAGTATTTGACTCCACTCGTGTGCAGCCCAAGAATGGTCCAAGTGCCTCACTCTGCAAGGCCCCAGGAATCTGATCTGCCTGGGACAATGAAAGAATGAAGAAAGGACAGAGACACAGAAAATCTGGGATCAGTTGGGCTTGACTCTCTGATAAAGATCTCTCAGAGCCCCAGAACATAACACGTTCATTATATAGAACTGAGCAGAACAGCAGAGCTAATGCATTCAGCTGAATGAGGAGAGAGGCTTATCTAATCTCTGCAGGAACAGTCAGCAGGGATGCAGTCTTCAGAGGGAAGAAAACCATGGTGGGCTTTGTCTGCATACACTGTTGACATTCACACTCAGACCTGCTTTACCATCCCTCTGAGCCTCGCTTGGAGAAGGCTTTGACACTCCCATGGGATTCTTCAAGGTGCTTGCGTCCTTGGCATGGCCATGCCCTTGTCAACAACACGTATACACTCAGGACTTCTCTTGATCCTTTCAGCTAATCTATGTTGATGGAAATCACAAAAGTAGTTAGTTCTTCTTATTGGAACTGAATAAAACAGAACACCCAGGAAATCCTAGGAAAATTGCTCTATGCCTTCATTTAAATGTGAATTACATTTGTCAAAACTCATCGACTTGTATTTTAAAGATATGTCCTCTGTAAATAAACATCCATTTGTACTGATTACAACTAACAAGCAAATTTGTTATGTCCCCTTGAAGTGTGTGCCTTCTGCAACTTACAAAAACCGGTGTGTTGGGTTTTTTGTTGTTGTTGTTGTTTCCTTTTTAGTGTTTCAAGACAAGGTTTCTCTGTGTAACTTTTGACTGTCCCAGAACTCACTCTGTAGACTAGGCTGGCCTTGAACTAGAGATCTGCCTGCCTCTGCCTCCCGAGTGCTGGGATTAAAGGCATGTGCTACCAATGCCTTTTAACCTACACTGCAGCTGACAGCATTTAGAACTAGACACAACCAAGTATTCTGCATTTTCATTCACTCTTGCTAATGTCCATCTGGTTCTGAGCATGGCACAAGTCAGTATTTTCATGCACAATTTAACTGCTGGCCTCAAATTTTTCATTTTTACTTATTTTTCACTCACACTTGCATCTAATAACATTAGGAATTACTCTGAACTTGTCCATCCTCTCCAGTTACATTCCCAGGTGGAAATGCCCACAAATCCTCAAAAGAGGGCCATCAATTCAACTCTAAACATCCAATAAGGCAAGAACCATCTGTAGTTCCATTAGAGTTCAGAATTCTTCTTCTTCTGTAGGTTTCCTTTTATTCGACTTTTTGTTCTTAGATCACTAAACTTGCCTGATTTCTGGAAGTACAGTAGAGTATTTCCAGAAATTCCCAGATTACATTTATCTAGGAAATATAGAAAAAGAGAAAATGCTTTTCCTCTAATTTAAAAAGATATGATGTTTGGAGAAGATTCTGATGGCCCAGTCTGAGTTGTCTGCACACGCTAGAACAATCACAAAGATAAAAGAATTAAGTGCTAGAATTGCCAAATAACAAAACCGGACGCAGATACAGGAGAGGAAGCAACAGACCAACATCTCTCACAAAAACTGACATGAGAACCTGAAACAAAGCATTGCATCTCACTGAACAACAATTAAAAGGAATTATAGAGACTACCAACGAAGAACTTATTAGTTAATGTCATTTATCATATCGCCAAGCTAAAGAAGTAAAAGAATGTAGTGATATGCAAAAAACAGATTGACAATATCTAATGCCTATTCATTATAAAACTTACCAACTGGGGGCTGGGGGAGATAGCTCCTTCAAGTGCACTCCTTGCAAGAATGAGGACCTAAGTCTGATCTTCAGGGCCCACAAAAAAATGTAGGGGTCACATGGGTCTTAACACAAAATCTACAGGCAACTGAGTAACACAAGGATCAGGAGAGGTGACCCTTCCTAGGAACGAGCATACCAATTGGTGGTTCAGTTCCTAACAGTCAGCCACATACATGCAAGTAACATTACATGAGCCAAATAGGTTATACTGCCCTTTCAGAGGATCAAAGCTGAGCACCTACGCCATAATGCACACAACTGCCTGTAATTGCAGTCCCAAGGAATCCTCTTCTGGCCTGCATGGTACTTTCACTCCAGGACACATACTGACTCCCATCCAAGTACATGTGTGCATACATAATCAAAAATTAAAATCTTTTAGAAAAAGAACTAAGTGGGTAAGCCCTGTAGAATGGCACCAGAGGTTGCCCTCTGGCCTCCACGTTTTACTACACACACACACACACACACACACACACACACACACACACACAATTAGTTTGTATAGAGAAAGAACTTCTTCAACTTCCTAAAGAAAATCTACCCCTCAAAAAAATGAACTGCTTTGTGTGGAAGACTGTGCTACAAACAGATATCCCACTTGTACAAATGAGCATTCTGTAACCTCTTATTCTCTGCAGTTACGGATCTCTGTATTAATCACCATCTACTTCAAAAAGAGATTTGTCTGACACAGTTTGAGAGATGGGCTAACCTGTGTGTATAAAGATAAGAACTTGGGGGAGCAGGTTATTATTATGTCCATCTAGCCGGGGAATAGTATTAGGATCTTCCTTAGGATCTATGGCTTAGCCATCCACAGATTTTTGTTCCAGTTAACCATACTAAGCATGAATTCTGTCTAGTGGAATGGTCTTTATTTCTGAGCAAAAAATAGTTGGTTACTCCCAACACATTCAAGCCACTATTGCCCCAATGAACCTAACTTGTGAGGCCAGTCATTATTAACTCAGAGGGTCTCAACTGTGTAAGGCTGTTGATTCCTTTTTCCCTGATGATATTCATAGAACCTTCCAACACTATGAGAGCTAGCCAGCAGGGATGAAACTTCTGGGTCAGCACAAGTTTGAGTCCTCCATGTCCTATAATAAACTACGTGGTGTTTTAGGCTATAGGATCTTAACCATCATGGTCTGAGGGATAATCAAAAAAGATAAGAGAAAAATTATAAGATTCAAAAAAGGTATATGATTCAGAGGTAACACACAGGTTTGCAGTGAAACAGTATTTGCTGGACAGACAGGGCTATTGCACACATAAATGCACAGGAGCACGCACAAGACCTGCATAAGATCAAGCCAAAAACCATACCATTAAGGATGGGGAGCTCATAAAGCCCATGCCTGGCTGAGAAGCTATTGGCAACTGGAGGCTACTAGAAGAGGAAGATTCAGTTTTCTTTGCGTATGTAGCCCCTAGGAGACTGCCGGTGCTCGCACAGATGGCCCTACATCCATGCACATATAGGCAACACTAAATAGACTGTGAGCATTTGGTGAAGAACACCTGAATTTGAGAGTAAAACATTGTGGGGGAATAGAGAAGTTGAATGAGAGGACAGCCACATCTCCACGGGGCTGGAGATGATTAAAACACATGTGTATGTATCAAATTCTCAGGTTACTTTTAAAAATAATCATAAAAAAGGCTTGTAGCTTAATACCATGCCTAACGTTAAGAGTCTCATTGCTTCCCTCCTAGGTCTGAAAACTAGGTAAGAATATTTCTTACCACTTCTACTAAATATCATAGAAAAAGTAAAAAATGGAACATCAGAAAACAACTTAGATGATATCAGACAATCCAATGAGCTTGATAATTTATTAAAAGTGAAAATATCTGTTCTGTTAAGTACATTCTTAAGAGGATGAAAAGATAAATACATATTACATGGTTATATTTATAAAACCTTTATATGTTGAATTATTTATATCTAAAATATACAAAAATATTTTAAAACTGAACAATATAAAAGCAAGTCACTCTTAAATTAAACAGCAACAACAACAACAAAAAAAAACCTGAATGGATACTTCAAAAAAAAGATACACCACTGATAAGTATGGATAAGAAAAACTGTTTAACACAGATGGTTTGGGGGCTGACATAACAGAACAACATTGAGGCACTACTATACACCTGTTAGAAGGGCAAAAACTAACAAGATCAGCTGGTAACAATAAGGAACAGCAGCACTCTGTCACTCAATGCTGATGGACACACTTTGCTACCACCACTATAAGCTACAGTTGTATGCAAGGCAACGACTGCAATGAGAGGTATCTACCTTATTGAATCTAAGACAGGTCCACAGAAAAGCCCTGAGCATGAGCATTCATAGTGACTTTACTCATAAGTGCCACACACTGGATTCAAGGAAGAGGTCCCTTGGGCAAATGGATGTGTAAATTGTAGTACATCTGCCTAATGGTCATTATTCCGCCAGAAAATAAATTGAGCTACCAAGCCATGAGGACATGGAGGAACACTAATAAGTGAACAAAGCCTTATGGAAAAATCTGTATGCTGATAAAGTAAAAAGGATGAGTGGATTCTAACATACACAGCAACAGCAAAAACAGACTCAGAAATTGATATATATTATAATATTAATTAAAAGAGGCTATCAACTTTAGTGTTGGGGCATAGGAAGGTTTTGATGGATGGGAGCGAAGTAAACCAAGAAAGAGCAAAGAGAGAACAGAAGTAAAATAATTCTATTTCAATTATTAAAACAAAAGGTAAGTGTTTTCCACGTGTCTGATAGAGTGATGAAAGACTAGGTGGGCTGTTTAGAGCATTGAACACTGTGTGTGCTGCCACAGTGAAGGAGCTTGGACATTGTTTATTCATTAAAACCCATAGAAAGAGCTGTACAAAGAAAAAATAAAATCTATAGACATTTATCATAGTGTGGCAGTATTAATTACAAGAAATGTGTGGTATTGATACATAAAAAAGAAACTTTGTTAAAGGAAGGTGCCTACAAGAACCCTCTATGTATCTGCTCCTCTTTCTTACTAATATAAACTGATTTAAAAATACATTCCATTACATTCAAATAAACAAATAAGATGGAGCTAAGCATGACGCCAGTTGTCTGTAATCCCAGTGTTTGAAAGGCTGAGGCACTGTAAGAAGTATTTTAAATGTCAAGATAACCTTAAATCAATCCAGAAGTATTCAATTAGTTTCAAAAGTCCTCAGGAGACAAATTGAAGTGGCTTTCACTAGCAAAAATTATTTAATTTGCTCATCAATAAAAATAATAGCTGCAGTGCACTGAGACATATTAGCATGCTTGTTTTCTTAAAATTATTACAATGTAAACAAAAGTCTAATGAGTCCTCAGATGCTAATACATGTATAATGCAATTATATAAATATAACATATAGTATGTGCAATGCTAATGTATATATTAGTGAGCAGAACCAAACTATTCTGCCTTTCTCGTACTAATGTACTGTTGGTTAGTTCAATGGAAAAAGAATCATCATTTTACCGAGCAGGTTATATATAGGAATATATGCATAGGCTTATACATCTTATATATACGTATGATATATATTATGCAATATCAATTAGAGGAAGACAAGAACCATATGAATTTGAAGGAGAGTGGAAAGGGGTGCATGGGAGGACTTGGAGGGAAGAAAGGGGAGGGAGAAATGTAATTAATCTTTTTTAAAAATCACCCTTTTATTCTTCTAGTGAATTAGTTACTTTAAGCATTGGGCATCTAAGTCTAGTACTATCACAAAGAGAGAGAGAATCAGTCATGTTTTACCTTCAGGTAGAACACTCCATTTGCAAGATGATCTTGAAAAAACCAAAATAAAGTTGAAATCTGCTAATACCCCCAAAACACGCTACAACAAAGACGGAGAAAACTGCTTAAATTTGTAAAACAACAACAAGAATAAGTGCAAAATAAGAGAGAAAGAAAGAAAAAAAAA